>PVIY010022962.1:0-40011 GCA_004026745.1 Myrmecophaga tridactyla | reverse complement strand
ATGTTTATAGCAGCATTATTTACAATTGCAAAGAGATGGAAACAGCCAAAATGTCCATCAATAGACGAGTGGCTAAACAAACTGTGGTATATACATACGATGGAATATTATGCAGCTTTAAGACAGAATAAACTCATGAAGTATGTAACAACATGGATGGACCTTGAGAACATTATGCTGAGTGAGACCAGCCAAAAACAAAAGGACAAATACTGTATGGTCTCACTGATATGAACTGACATTAGTGAATAAACTTGGAATATGTCATTAGTAACAGAGATCATCAGGAGATAGAAATAGGGTAAGATATTGTGTAATTGGAGCTGAAGGGATGCAGACTGTGCAACAGGACTGGATACAAAAACTCAGAAATGGACAGCACAATACTACCTAACTGTAATATAATTGTGTTAAAACACTGAATGAAGTTGCATGTGAGAATGATAGAGGGAGGAGGGCTGGGGACATAAATGAAATCAGAAAGAAAGATAGATGTTAAAGATTGAGATGGTATAATCTAGGAATGCCTGGAGTGTATAACAATAGTGAAATGTACAATGTACAAATTTTAAAAATGTTTTTGCATGAGGAAGAATAAAGGAATGTCATTATTGCAGGGTGCTGAAAATAGATGGTAATTAATATTTTAAAATGTCACCTTATGTGTGAGACTAAAGCAAAAAATGTTTATTTGTTTCAAAATTTATATTTTGACTAGTGCACTTCCTAATATAACTTATGTAGATAGTTTGATTGAACATCATAAGTACTTGGAATCTCAGGTAGGACATGAGATTTCGTTGGTTTGTCCAGAGTGATGCCCCGATAAAAAATTAAAAAAAAAAAAAAAAGAAATTAAGACCAAGAGAGGAACATTCTGAAAGCAGAAATTCAGAAGACTAATTCACTGATAATTGTGAGGTGAAACAGACAAGGTTGTGTAAACAGAGGTTCCCAAAGTAACCTAAAAAAATGAGAAATAATTTAGGCAATAAAATCTAGTCATGGTCTTCCTTCTTCAGATATCTCCTCTTTTATGACCTTTTAAAATCTGCATATATATAAGTTTTATATGCATACCTGAGTTCCTTTCAAATGAATCACTTTCATTGTTGCATACAAAAAGAAAATATTTTTACTTTGCTACTCCTAAATTGAATAATGCTCTCTTTCTCAGTGGAGTGGATATGCCATTCAGTTCCCTTGCTCTGTTCTTTCAGTGCCCTTCTCTGTGGCCAGGGTCTCTGTGGAATGGACAGTGAGCTGTAAGTCTCCATCCACAGCTCAGTTGGTTTGAAAGGGGCAGATTCTGATTTGCACTTGACCAATCTGTTTTTCTTTCTATGGATTTGAATTTGTATGGAGGATGCATGAATTCTACTGAGTCTGTGTTGGCAGTAGATTTGGAAGGACCTGGACAGAAAGGCAGAGAAAGAAAATAACAGAGAGAAAAAAAAAATATATATATATATATATATATATATATATATATATATATGGTGTTCAACTCAGCATAGCAGGGAGAAAAATCTCGGTAGCTTCTAGGAAGAGGACCATTGTCCTAATAGATTCCAGTTCTGTGTAAGTCCCAACAACACCTTCTGCTCTTGGTTTCATTAAACTGCACCTTTCACTTATATTGAATCCCACTTTTCTGCTTAAGCCAGTCTGAACACACTTTGATTGCTTTCAACGAAATGACTTGCCTCAGGAATAAAAAGTCACTAACTTGCGCAATTTGTAGTTACTCAATAGAAGAAACTGATGCTCTTCTGTAACTAAGAGGCATACTCACAGCTTAAAGTATTTGTCAGTGACAAGGCTGGATTAGGAGTCAGTTATCCCATTGCTACTTCCTTCTTTTCAAGTAGTTCATTCGATACGCTTTCATATTTTCCCAATTAGGTTTCTCTATTACCTTTGCCCTGTCCCCTCACTGGTTCTCATACAGCTTAAATCCAGCACCATGTGCTATATGCTTTAGCAAATATAAATTCTTGCAGTTTGATGGGAGGAAAATAAACTCAAAGCCAAACACGTCAAATATTTCACAAGTTTTCAATGAGAGGAATGTCGCTTTCAGAGCACTTTTTTTCCTAATATAGGGATTTTAATGACCATAGGCAATAGAACCTTTCAGCATGATAAAGTATTGCATTCTTAACGTTACTTATAGGCAAGAGGAACTCTTAGAAATGTAAGAATTATATACCTTATGTAGTTTAGTAAGAGATAAAGATTCGCTCATTCTTCATGAACAATTCTTACCAATTTTCTTGCAGGAGAAGACTACAGATTCATGGTATAAGGGATAAAATCCAAACAACTAGCATTTTTAGCACCTTACAATTATAAGCAAAGGCTTCGAAAAACCCAGCTGTGAATTTCTTTTAATTAGCTCGCTACTCAGTGTAACATGTATTGCAAGCATTCCTTCTTGAATAACATCCTTGAATAATGCAGCTGGGAGTATAGTCAGTTGAGCACTGATGCAGCTGGGTAGCTGAAAAGATGAAAATCAAATATGAATCCTGATGAAGTAATTTCATTTTGATCCTTTCATATTTCTTCCCCCTGAATTAAAGAAAAAGAAACCTCAAGTTCAGCTGGTTCTCTGCCTACTCCATGCCAATCCACATTTCCAGATAATAAAACTATTTTTCCCAAAATGAATACTAAATACAAAATTCTTACCTTATGGTGAGAATATTTTTTTTATGTCTGGAATCTATAGTAATTCAGTCTGATAATGTAATAACTGACCTGCTTTGTGAAGTGAGATGAACATATTATTATTACTAAATATAGTTAAATGTGGCTGTAAATACACATTATGTTGAATTATCTTGTCCAAAAACATTCATTCATGGTATGTATATATACTTCTTTATTTATACTGTGAAATAATCATAGTGATTATCCCAGGATAATCTTTTCATTGTAAAATAATATCAGTAAGTTTTCAAAACCATTTTTTCACCACATATGTATAATGAAATGAATGCCCTCAGGAATTGAGTCAAGCAATAATATCATAATTCAAACAACAAACCCATGAAATTATAATGGAAATATCTCCTTGTTCTAATTATATATATGAGAGTATATTTTAATTATAGTATAGATTTTATTTTAGCTCTCTGTTATTTAATGTTAAGAGGATATGTTAAAATATAGAACTTTGTAATTTTAGAGCAAAAGGCCATTTTTCATTAATTAATTAATTCATTACTTATCCAATAAATATTTATTGAGTGCCAGGTGGTATATACTAGACATTGAAAGTACAAAAATGAATAAGACAAGTCTAGGCTTTCAAGCCCACAGTTTGTAGAGAAGAGAAACCATCTTATAAACAAAAAGAGTATACACACCAATCAGATAGATTGAAATAAAAAAAAATAGTGCCAATAACAAATGCTGGAAAAGATTTGGAGAAACTAGATCACTCATACATTGCTGGTAAGAGTGCAAATTGCAACAGCCACTGTGGAAAATAATTTGTCACTTTCTTATAAAACTAAACATGCAACTACCATTTAAACCAATAATTGCACCCTTGGGAATTTACCCCAGAGAAATGAAAACTTGTGCTCACCCAAAAATCTGTACATGAATGTTTATAGCAGTTTTATTTGTAATAGCCCCAAACTAGAGACAACCCAGAAGTCCTTCAAAAGCTGCATCATTCAACATATTGTGGTACTAAATATCATGAATACTTTCAACAATATAAAGGAACAAACTATTGATACAATACATCAACTTGCGTGAATCTAGAGGGAATTATGCTGAAGGAGAAAAGCCAATTCCCAAATGTTACATACTGTGTTATTTCGTTTATAAAATATTTTATCATATCAAAATTTTAGAAACAGATGATGAATTAGCAATTGCCTGGGCTTAGGGGCGAGGGAGGGGGGTGGTTATTTAATGGCAACACTAGGGATCCGGTGGTGATGGAACTGTTCCAGTATCTTAACCATAATTTTACCTCGAAAGCGAACATGTGATACAATTGTATAGAGCAAAATACATCCACACACACTCAAATGAGTACAAGTAAAAGTGGGGAAATCCCAATAATTTCAGTGAATCACATCCCCAATAATTTCAGTGAATCCTATTTCTGTCAATATCCTGGTTGTAATATTGCACTATAATTTTGCAAAATGTCGCCTTTGGGGGAACTGGGTGTACTGTGCCTGGGCTCTCTCTGTATTATTTCTGACATTTCCACATTAATATACAATTATCTCAATACTTTTTTCAATGAAAAAAAGTACAGTGAAATTTGAATTGTTTACATAGAAGTTTGCATGGAATGTAAGAGAACCACAAAGGAGACCCTAGGCACTGTGTGCTTTTATTCCCATTGATTGATTCATTCATTTGTTCAGTTGAGCATTTATTTATGAATCACATAATATGTAACTCACATGGAGAATATAACAGTGAAAAAACATAAAAACTTTCCCGGTTTCCTGTTGCTTCTTTTTTTTTTGTGGGGACATGTAAATTTAAACAAAAATGGGGTAAATATATATTAGATTAGATTATGAAAACTAATATGAATAAAAATAAAGCAGAAAATGGGGAAGAGAAAGCTGTCGTGGGGGGGCTGGGATAGGATGGAGTGGGATGGAGTAGGAGATGGATCATCCAGTACCTTGTGGAACAAAGTAAATGCTTTGTTGACTTTTATTCTGAGTCACAAGAAAAGTCTTGGAGGATTTTGATTAGAGGAATATCATTGTTTATTTCTTCACTTTGTTGAAGTATAATATAATTACATAAAAGTGCTGCACATTTCATATGTGTAAATCTTGATGAATTTTTGCTGAATACATCATGCACTCAGCACCTAGAAAAGAAACAAAACCCTTGTATCCCTAAAGCCCACCTCATGCTCCCTTTTGGTCTCAGGAAATCTAATAGGGAAATATATGGGCAAATATAAATAAAATTTCTTATCTGGACGCTATACTGTGGATATGGAGCCAAAGATCTGTTTTTGAACCAAGGCTGCCTCTCTAGTTATTGTATTATATATGGTTTCACATTTACTATATGAAATTGATAAGTTCACTGGATAGACTGCCAAGTTGTGGGAAATAATCTACTAGAAGCACCAATATATTAAAGTTACAGATACCACCATATTAAAGTTGTTAGGCCAAATAGAAAGCTTGATTTAACAGCTCAAGTCTATTATTTTTAATGAGTTTTATCATTTGAAAGTTATACTGAGATATTTTAAATTCTCTATTTAATTCTTACACTCTTGATAATTTAGTAAGTATTAATTTATTTGTCATTAAAAATTTTCAGCAAATATAAATTTAAAAGTATGACTTTCATAAATGTTATTGCAGTCTACATATTTTGAATAATATGGCTGCTTTAAAATATGCTAATTATATGTGACCAAATTTTTTTGTAAAACTGTACGATATTTTCCTAAATGATGAGAAAGTATTCACAATGTCTCCAGAAGAACATATGATTTTTCAAATAAAATGTGCCACTTTAATGTTTCCATCATTTTTTAAAAGTTTGTTTCCTACCTTAAGAAGTTTGGTTTCCCATTACAAGGATAATGAAAAAAACTGTTACAATCTACTTTATAAAATTCAATAAATCATTAAGTTTACTTACGTGATTTCAACTTCTTTTATATACAATTTCTTTCTGTTATTCTCTTCTGAAATCAGTATTGTTTTCATAATTTTTTTTCTAGAACAACATAATAACCATGTTTTACCTATGATTATGCCATACCAAAACTTTCTCCTGTCTTATCTAACTCTAATAATGTGATTATTTATGTTAGGGTTTCATTTAAGCTGAAAATAATAGTGTAACAAACAGCCCACAATGTTTATCACAATTAACTTTGGGATGATATTTTGCCATCAACTTTAAATATGGATGTTTCAATATTCCTAGAATTTAAGTAAATGAGTCAGCAACATATTTAGGATCATGGATAAATATTAAGTTGTCAAATTTGCCTAGTGAATTTTTCCATTCTACAGAACTTCTCAAATTAGACTTGTTATATTTTCCTGTTTTAAATTGAGAAACCACACTTAATGGTGTCAGCAACAATTTAAAACATAGACCATTGAAGCACAGAGGCTTTAGTGGCAGAGAGTAACTGAATATTTCAGCACACAATTGTAAAAATTAACAATATGTTTGGAAGTAGGTGAATCATAAGATATAAATATGTTGTTCCATGGGGACAATTAATGATAACTGAGCCTTGACTGTCTTAATGCAAATATGCCTTCTCGTAATTTCATCATCTGTGTGAAATAAAATTAACCAAACACCTTATGTCAGCCTGCTTTCTCATGAATTATTAAGGACAAAGAGATTAGTTATACATGTAAAATATTTTCACAATTTACTTATCCACTTGATTCACTTTCTCATGATAATAATGTATATAAGGTTAAAGGAAAATGAATAGTTCATTTCCCATTTAAAACAGCAATAATTTTATTTCCATAAATTAAATCAATTTTAGAACTGTTTGCTCTTGATGAATAAATTTAAGTGGAAACTTAGAGATTGAAAATAATTCCAAAATTAGATTCATTCTGTTTCAATATAATGATACAGTGATAATGATTTTCATCAATTGCATTTGATAAAGATATATTCAAGTAGTTTAAAACAATGTTAACCACAAAATTTAGGTTCATACTTAAACAGTGATGGAATTTATTTTCAATTTGAGAGTATATTTGTTAAAAATCTAAACTATTTTTTATAGTCATGATGTTGAGATAACAGGATTATTTATGTCAGGGCAGACCACTTTACTTTGTGAAAATAAATTTTGCATTGAGAGAGGTAAGTTACATATATGGATGTGAACATTTTTTTCAAATATTAAAGAAAAATTCCCAAGCAAAGTATCAACTTACTCAGTCATCCTGTCTGGATAGTCTTAGAATTGTAGCCACATAAAAAGCCTCTTTTGATGGGAATTTCTGAGACTAAACAAGGAATTGACAATGTGGGGTTGTTTCATTTAGGTCATCATTTTGTTTGCATTATGACTCCATCATTCTGGTGGCAGAGAGAGCCTGCTTACTCAAATGCAGCCCATATATTGGTCTGGAGTCCACAGTCTAGACAGCAATCTATGAGGTGGTCTTTGGGAAGACCATTCAGTAGGATTTCCGCAAAGGGGCTGCAAACTCAAATGCCTATAAGTGATATGAATGTATCAAGCAAGGATAAAGAAATAAAAGGGAATGTTTAGCAGCTTTTCACAAAGACTTTTGCTAAGGTGTTCATATCCCAATTTGAGGGTCTACCCTGTCCTCTTCCAATGACCTCCTCTAAAAGAGAGAAAAAAAAATCTAACGGGTTAAGAGAATGTGCCCATTTGGAGTTATCACCTCCTTCTACATCATATTTCAAGTATCTAGGACTCTAATTTCCTTATCAAACTATCCCAAGTCCATTTTCAGGGCTTGTTGGAATGTTTGTCAAACCTGTCATCCTGAACACTGTCCATGCTGTTAGACTGTCCATCTAGTAAGGACAATTATTTCGAGATTGGACTAGCTTTGTTCTTATACAGTACATAAGGCCTGGGAAAATGGCAGACAGAGCAGTAATGGGAAGAGAAGGGAGGGAAGGGGCTAACCCTCCATTTTCACCATTGCCAGGGTCTGGGGTTGGGCTTGGTATTAAAAGCTATGGCCAACTAGAAAGCACATGCCATTGGACAGTACATCCCCAGAGTAAATGCTCTCAAATTAATTTTTTAAACACTCTTGGGCTAAATACACATTTATATTATGTTTATCAGTTTTTGAAAAGTATTTTAATATAGGCAGTGCAAAATGGAATGTAGTGTGTGTGTTAGGTTAAATTATACCTGGGTGAATTCATTTTCTCAGATCAGTTACAGACCCTCTAATGTAATCAGTTACACTAGAGGGTAGCGGTCTGAAAAATACCTCTTCTCAAAGACTGCTTCAAGTGCTTCAAGCTCTCCATCTACAGGTGAAGTTTTGTTAATTAGCAAAACATTGGTGCAATTTTCTTGTGTAGGTAGTACTATCCAAGTTTATCAGTTTGGCTAAAATATTTCCAGGGATGCTCCTTGTAAGAAATGCTACTTATGATAATTCCTGCATCTGCTCAGCTTCAACTCTAATTCCAGCAGCCACTGCAGGGAAAGTTCCCTGAAGTTTCCATGCCATTTACAATTACCAATATTCTGTCAAAACTGGTAAGTTCTTTATTGTGTATAAGAAGGAATATGGAGGTGCAAGGGTGGTTCAGTGGTAGAATTCCAGCCTGGCACAAAGGAGACCCGAATTCAGTTCCCGATGCCTACACTTCCTAAAACAAAGAAAGAAAGGAAAAGCAAACAAAAATTCAACAGATGGTGCTGCAATAAAGGGATATTCACATGGGGAAAAAATGAGATGTGACCCCCACATACAGCATACAAAAAAAAAAGAAGGAATATGGGCAAAGTATATCATACATCAATATTTATAGTCATATTTATAGTCTCACGGTAGTCTGTGAGAAACTGCTTCCTGTTAGGTGTTAAGTTTCTCTGTGCTCCAATAGGTTAAAAAAATATATTGGTTAAATTAAAGTTAAATAAGTTAATTTATTATAGGACAACATAGGACTTTAATATACCAAATAATAGTGTTCAATAAAGAGACTTTATCAAATGTATATATTTATATTACTCACACTCAGACCAGCACATATATGCACAGATACAGAAAAAAGCTATAACAAGGTTTTAACAGTATTTGTATCTGGCAAGCTATATTTGGTTTCTAGTCTATAAATTACCAAAAAGAGCATATGCTACGCTTATAAATCAAGAAAAAAAACAATGTATTTTTATCTCCCCGTAGTCATGGTTTTGTAGTTTTTTATCTTTAATGTCAAGGAAACACAATGTTCACTTATGTTAGAATAGTTGATTACCATGATCTCTATCAGTTGCAGAAGGATTTTGTTAAGCTCCCCAGGAAATTAAGTAGGATTTTTACTGATTTGATTTCCTAAAAATACTGGAAGTGGTTTCTTTGAACCTATTTATTTCTCCCTGGCAAGGCACATATATTTTATTGGAAATAAGGACTGTCTGAATCCCTTTTTAGAGCCCTGAGAGAGTTGGGTGACTACCCTTTCCAAGCAGCAATGCTGGAGTAGCCCAGGCAAAACAATGAGAATATGCAGCTATCAGACTCATTACTTAATACAGATTATTACCAGAGGTAGTGCAAGTAGCAAAGATCAGAGATTCACAGAAGCTTTCCTCCATATGCAGGATTATGTTAACTCTACACATATTTCATCTTACTGGCACATATTTTTGTGGGGTACGGTCCTTCTCCATCACCCCCCTCTCCTGCTTTAATTCTTAACTCAAACTTTCCTCTGAAATGGTACAAACTAATTACATGTGAGCTCTAAACCAATTAATATTTACATCATAGGGATGTGATTTTCTAATTATAATAATTAACAAGAATAGGGGTCCTATTGCTCAATAGTTAGGAGAAAATTATAATGTGCCACAAGGCCTTGATAGAACCTTGCCATTTTCAATACTGTGGTTAAAAGAATGCAAAACAAACCACTGTTTCAGTGATTTTCTTTCCATGTTTTTCTCTGCCCTCAAATTTTTACTCTCTCTAAAGTCGAATTGGTCTTTACATCTGACCCTGCATGTATTAATTTACCTCCTTAAAGTATTTTGACCTATCCATGAATGTTGATGCTATAATATGGGTTTAATAACAGGAATTTCTATGCAACCCAACTTAGATCTCTTTCATGAACTCTTTGAATAAATGTACCTGCTACCATTTCTCAGGTACAGGAAATTAGGTTAGACGGACCATTAGTTTGGCATAGTATAACAATATTCTAAACTGAAGTTGGTCAAATTAATCTAGCGTTTCCACAATGCCCCATGCATTTTTTTTATTGACCTCTGTGATTTAATTGCCTGCATATTAACAGACAAGCGAGTCTGATAATCTTAACAAATCTATATCCAGTATACCAAATGGCTCTCTTTGTTACAAAGTATAGACATAACATTATATTGCTGATCCTTGGAATAAAAACGAGTAAGTTATTTCAAAATGATTCATCCTTTATGACAGTGTAAAGTACATAAACTACTAAAGCCCTCTCTAAATTTAAAAAAGTCTTGTCTAAAATTTCACACCATGTCTTGTGTTTCTCATTAAAATTTTCTTTGTAACATTTTCTAAACTCAAATTTCCAGGTGTTTCCCCATTTTTCAAATTAAACTGAGACCACCTAATTTAAATAAGGTTTCTACCAAACATTTGTTTCTATCAAACATTTACTTGTTTTGCATTATGATAGACAAACTGATTGCTTAGTGTATCCACAGAAATTTCCGTGTGGGGAAGCTCTATTTGTAATCAGACAGTGCTAAAATCTGTCACTCTAGTTATTACAGCTGTAGCCAGGTTCAGACAATCTACTGGGAAATTGCAACTTAGTGCTCATTGACTGCATGGATGAACTCTTATTACAACATCACAGATGGCTGGAACAGATCTTCACTGATTGTTGGAGTTAAAGAGAGCATCAACTCACTGTGACAAACATGTAGGGGTTTTGCAAGAGAGAAGATAAAGCAAATGACCAGATGTAATAGAAATGTAAGTTTCTATAATTCATATAAAGAAGCATAGTTGTTAAGAATATATACTATTAAATGGAATTTCATTTAATTTAGTAAATACTAGATTTAAGGAAAAGTTTTATGAAACTTCTACTGAAGCTGAAACAAGTAGAATAATTTTCAAGAAGCCTGGGAGATGAGTTATCACTATGTATCAGATTTCTAAATGCAAAATAGTGTGTGCATGTAGGTGGATGAAGTAGGGTACAGATGCAGTATAGGTTTACAGAAAAATTATGCAGTATTTTCACCGGATTTCTATATACCAACTTCACACAAAAATTTTTCTCGATTATTTACACATTGTATTAGATTGGTACTTTGTTAAAATTGATGAAATAATAATACTAATAGTATAATATATATTATATTTTACCTAATATACTATAGTCATAATGTTATATTAATTTTACTATCACTTGAAGTCCATAACATGCATTAGGGTTCAGTATATGGTATAGTTCAATTTTTAAAAATTATTCTAGAAAAATATTAACAACCTAAAATTTCCCCATTTAACCATATTCAGATATATAATTCAGTGATGTTAACTACATCCAAAATGTTGTTCTACCATCATCACCATCTAGTACCAAAACTTTTCCATCGACCCAAGCAGAAACTCTGTGCCAATTAATCATTAACTCCCAATTTCCTGCATTTACCTCGGCACTGGCAATCTGTATTCTAGTTTCTCACTCTATAAGGTTGCTTACACTAATTATTTCCTATCAGTGAGATCAAACAATATTTGACCGTGTGCCTGGCTTATTTCACCTAAAATAATGTCTTCAAGGTTCATCCTTATTGCCACATGTATCAGAACTTTGTTCTTTTTATGGCTGAATAATATTCCACTGTATATATAAGACACATTTTGTTAATCCATTATCTATTGATGGATATCTGAGTTGTTTCTAACTGTGACCAATGCCATTATGAACACTGGTGGACAAATATCTGAGTCTCTGTTTTCTTTTGAATATATATCTAGAAGTAGGGTTGCTGTGCCATATGGTAATTCTATGCTTGACTTTCTGAGGACCCACCAAACTATTTTCCGCAGCGGCCTCACTATTCTACATTTCCACCAACAATGAACGAATGTTCCTATCTCTCCACATCTTCTCTGACACTTGATATTTTCCCTTTGTTAAGCAATAGCCATTCTAGTGGGTGTGAAATGGTATCTTACTCTGGATTACTGTACTTTTGTAGTAAGTTTAAAAATCAGGAACTTGGGTCTTCCAACTTCATTTTTTTTTAAAGATGATTTGTGCTATTCAGTTTATTGGCCATTTGTATATTGTCTTTGGGAAATGTCTATTCAAGTCTTTTGCCCATTTTTTTAACTGGGTTGTTTGTTAGAGTTGTAAGATTTATTTATATATTATGGATATTAAAACCTTATTAATATGTGGCTACCAAATATTGTCTCCCATTCTGCAGGTTGTCCCATTATTTTCATAATGAATTCCTTTGATGCAAAGAATTCTTCTGAGGAGGTTCCATTTATCTATTTTTCTTTTGCTGCTCATAATTTTGCAGTAAAGTCTAAGAAAGCATTGTCTAACAAAAAGATCTAAAATGCTTCCAGACATTTTCTTTTAAGAATTTTGAGTTAATTTTTGTGTATGGTGTAGGTGGGGTCCACCTTCATTTTGATGCATGTGGATATCCAGTTTTCCTGGCACCATTTGTTGAAGAGGCTATTCTTTCACCATTATGTGAACTTGGCACCCTAATGAAAATTCAATTGACCATACATATGAGTTTTTTTTTAACTCTCAGTTTTATTACATTGGTATATATATATTTGTGCCGATACTACACTGTTTTGATTACTGTTTTAAAATCAGGAAGTATGAGTCTTCCAACTTCATTCTTTTTGAAAGATGATTTGTGCTATTTGGAACAACATGCCCTTCCATATAAATTTGATAATTGACTTTTCCATTTCTGCATAGAAAGCTTTTGGGATTTTGATTGAGATTGTGTTAAATTGGTAAATTGCTTCCATTAGACTTGACATGTGAAAATTTAGTGTTCCAATTTCTCAACATGGAATGTCCTTCCACTTATTTAGGTGTTCCTTTATTTCTTTTAGCATTGTTTCATAGTTTTCTGTGTACAAGTACTTTATATCCTTGGTTAAATTTATTCATAGATACTTGATTCTTTAGTGTTTATTGTCAATGGAATTTTTTCTCTTGATTTCTTCTTCAAATTTTTCATTACTTCTCTATAGAAATACTACTGATTTTTACATGTTGATCTTTGTAGGATCAATTAACTACTATCAGTAGCTGGGTTGTGGATTTGTCAAGATTTTCTACATAGAGGATCATGTCATCTGCCAATAGAGAAAGTGTTAATTATTCCTTTCTAATTTGGATGACTTTTTTTTTTTCTTACCTAATTTCTTGGCAAAACCTTACAAAAAATATTGAATAATAGTGGTGACAGTGGGAATCCTGATTTAGGGTTAAGATTTCCATCTTTCACCGTTGAGTGCGATGTTAACTGTGGGATTTTCAAATGTGCCCTTTATCATATTGAGGAAGTTTCCTTCTGTTCAGTTTTCTAAGTGTTTTAATCAAGAACAGGTGCTAGATTTTGCCAAATGCTTTTCTTTGTCATTTGAGATAATCATGTGTTCTTTTTTTTTGTCTTTCATTCTGTTAATGTGGTGTATTATATTAATTGATTTTCTTATGTTGAACCACTTTTGCATACACAGGAGAACTTGTACTTGATCTTGGTATATAATTCTTTCAAGGTGCTGTTGGATTTGGTTTGCTAGTGTTTTGCTGAGAATTTTTGCATCTATATTCCTAAAGGATATCGGTGTGTAATTTTGCTTTTTTGTGTGTAATCTTTATCTGGCTTTAGTATTAGTGTGATGTTGGTCCCATAGAATTTATTAGGGAGTTTCCCTCTTCAATTTCTTTGGAAGGATTTGAGCAGGTTTATTCTTAATTCTTCTTGCAATGTTTTGAGGAATTCATCAGTGAATTTTATTTGCTCATAAATTTTTTATTTGCCATTCAATTTCTTCATTTTTACTGGTCTTTTAGGATATTCTATTACTTCTTGAGTCAGTGAGAATAACTTTGGTGGTTTAAGGAATTTCTCAAAGTCATCTAGGTTATCTAATTCTTGGTGTAATGTTGTTTATAGGATCTTCTTATAATCTGTTTTTATTTCTGTGAGACTGGTAGTCTTTTTCTTTTCTGATTTTATTTCATTGTATCCTGTCTTGATTTCACTTTATCTGTCCAGACTTATCAAATTTATTGATCTTTTGAGAGAACTAACTGGATTTTGTTGACTCTCACTATTGTTTTTTATTCTCTATTTATTTTATCTGTGCTTTATTATTTCTTTCCTTCTGCTCAGTTTCAGTGTTTAACTTCCAGTTGCGAGGTAAAGTACCTGATTGGAGATCTTTCTTTTCCAATATTAGTACTTGCAGCTATGAATTTCCTTCGTAGCAGTGCCTTTGAAGCATTACATAAATTTGCTATGTTGTGTTTCATTTTAATTGCCTCAAGGTATTTCCTAATTACCCTTGTGATTTCTTCATTGATCCATGGATTATTTAAAAGTGTGTACTTGTTTTTCATAGATTTGTAAATTTTCCAGTTTTCCCTTGATATTGATTTTTAGCTTCAAATAACTTTGTCAGGGAAGTGAAAAGGCACCCTACACAATGATAGACAATATTTAGGAACCACATATCAGATAAGGGTTTAGTATCCAGAATATACAAAATGATTCTTCAATTGGATAACAAAAAGGTGAACCACCCAATTAAAAAATGGGCAAAAGACATGAACAGGCACTTTTCTGAAGAGGAAATACAAATAGCTGAAAGGTATGTGAAAAATGCTCAACATCACTGGCTATTCCAGAGATGCAAATCAAAACCACAATGAGATATTTCATACCCACTAGAATGGCCATTATCAAAAAATCAGAAAATGGCAAGTGCTGGAGAGGATGTGGAGAAAGAGGCACATTTATCTACTATTGGTGGGAATGTAAAATGGTACAACCACTCTGGAAGGCAGTTTGGGAGTTTCTCAAGAAACTAAATATAGAATTTCCATGTGAACCAGCAATCTCATTACTAGGTATAAATTCAGAGAAACTGAAGGCAAAGACACAAATGGACATTTGCACAATAACATTTGTAGAAGCATTATTTATGACTGTCAAGAGGTAGAAACAGCCCAAATGCCCATCAATGGATGAGTGGGTAAACAAGTTGTGGTCTATATGTACAATGAAATATTACTCAGCTGTAAGACCATAAATCCATGAAGCATGTAACAATGTGGATGAATCTTGAGGACATTATGCTGAGGGAAATTAGCCATAAACACAGAACAAATGCTGTACGAATTAACATTAATGAGTGAACTTTGAGTGTTAAAATTAAGAACACAGGATATCAGGAGCTAGAAATAGGATAGAGAGTGGGCATTTGGTGCTGAAGGAATACAGATTGTACAACAAGACTGACTGGAAATATTCAGAAATGGATAGAACAATAGTACCTGATGGTAGCACAATAATCTAAGTACACTGAAAGAAGCCGGATGTGAGTATGGTTGAGGGAGAAGGGCTTTGGGCACATATGAAACCAAAAGGAAAGATAGAGGATAAAGACTGAGACAGTATAAGTTAGGAATGCCTAGAGTGCACAATAGTGATAATTAAATGTTTAAATGTAAAACCATTTTTGCATGAGAGAGAACAAATCAATGTCAACATTGAAAGGTGTTGAAAATGGATGGTATACAGGAAGAAGTTCAAACAATGCAAGCTAAGGCCAACAGTCAAGAGTAACATTGTAATATGTTTCCACTGAATGTAACAAAGACATTATGCCAAAACTAAATGTCAATGGATGGGGGCCATGGGGGACAGGTATGTATTCTTTGTGGTAGAAAAGGAAATGTTTTCATATAGATTATGGTGGTGAAGCCATGTCTATTTACTTAGGTTGGATGTATGATGTGCAAATAAAGCTTTTTAAAAATGAACAGAGAGCAATAAGTGCTAGAGAAAATGTGGAGAAAGAGATTCTCCTATTCACTGTTGATAGGGAAGCTGAGAGGTGCAGCCCCTCACAGGGCAGTGTGGTGGTTCCACAGGAGGCTAGGGGTGGGGTTGCCATAGGATCCTGCAACCTGTTGCTCAGTCCATACCTGGAGGAACTGAGTGTGGGGACATGAACGGACATTTTCACACTGGTATTTATGTTGGTAGTGTTCCTGATTCACAATGGATGGAGGTGACCTAAGGTTATAACTGAGGAATGGAAGGAGGAACTGTGTGTATATGGACTACTGATCAGCTGGAGTAGGGAATGAATTTGTAAGACATACAACTAGTTGAATTAACCTTAAGGACTATATGTTGAATGAAATGTCAGAAATAAAGGACAAATATTATGATGCCTCACTCATATAGGCTCATTATAATATGAAAACTCATGAACTGAAGTCGAGAGCATGGATTATCAGGTTGGGGCCTATTGTAAAGGGTCCTAGATTGTAAGCTCTTACAGCAGTCAAATATCTTCATGAGTTGTAATTGTTATTTCTAAATTCTGAGATACTGAGCTGTTTGTATATAACCTGGTCATTCCCAGAGACTTCTGGTATTTATGTGACACCTGCAACTCAGAGTTAGACCTCTGAAGCTGTGAAAGTCAGCACAACTCCATACTGGAGCTGTTTAGTTAGTTGAGAAAGGGATCAAACTTCAACTAGACATATGAATGAAGCTGATTTGGGTAGGAGTAGATCAGAATTCAGGGTAAAGGATGATTTGGCCCATATTTTAAAACTTCTACTTCTGTATGAGACCAAAGAGAGAGAGACATTTATTTGGTGCAAAATTCGTATTCTAGGTAGCACATTACCCAATTTAACTTGTGTGGTCAGTTTAGTTGAACACCATTAGTACATGGACTCTTGAATAGGACATGAGAACTTGCTGGTTTGTCTGGATTAGTGTGATGCCCTGAAATACCCCAGAGTAATTTGGGTAGTGAATAAAGACTTATTTGCAAAGTTCCCATGGGGAACTGGGGAGAATGGAGGAAATATTTTAACTTCTCCTTTTTAGAGAATTCCTGATATTCTCGCAAGTGGTGGGGGCAACCAAATCAATAGGCTGAGCCCTCAATTTTGAGGTTCACCCCTATGAAACTTATTCCTGCAAAGGACAGGATAAGCCTACTTATAATTATGCTGAAATGTCACCTCCAGAGAACCTCTTTTGTTGCTCAGATGTCGCCTCACTCTCTAAGCCAACTCGGCAGATGAACTCAGTTCTCTCCCCCCACTATGTGGGACATGACTCCCCAGAGTGTAAATCTCCCTGGCAACATGGGACAGAACTGCTGGGATTCACCAGGACTTGGCATCCTGAGATTGAGACAGCCTTCTTGACCAAAAAGGAGAAGAGTGAAGTGAGACAAAATAAAGTTTCAGTGGCTGAGACATTTCCAACAGAGTTGAGAAGTTACCCTGGAGGTTATTCTTATGCATTATATAGATATCTTTTCTTAGTTTATGGTATATTGGGGTTGCTGGAGGGAAGTACCTGAAAGTCTTGAGCTGTGTTCCAGTAGCCTTGATTCTTAAAGAAGATTGTATAATGATATAGCTTTTATAATATGACTGTGCGATTGTGAAAACCTTTCATCTGATTCTCCTTTTATCCAGGGTGTGGTCAGATGAGTAAAAATTATGGACAAAAATAAATAAATAATATGGGGGATATGAGGTAAAATAAATTGGGTAGATTGAAATACTAGTGGTCAATGAGAGGGTGGGATAAGGGGTATGAGATGTATGAGTCTTTTTTTTTCTTTTTCTGGAGTGATGTAAATGTTCTAAAAATTATCATGGTAAGGAATACATGACTACTTAATTAAATTATGAGCCATTGATCACACATCATGTATGGAATGTATATATGTGAATATTTGTCATTAGAAATAAAAAATAAAAAAAGATTTAATCTAGTCCTATTTCTGACTTCAAAGCTGTCAATATTTGTTTATTATTTTGGGGGTCTGCTGTTATGTGCATGCATTTTTATAATTTTCATATCTCCTTTTTGAATTGACATTTTGGTTCCTAAGAGCAGCATTTTATTTAACATCTTTTGTCTGAAATTTGTGGAACCATCTCAGCTCTCTTTTGGTTACTATTTGTATGGTATACATTTTTTCCCTCCTTTCATTTTCAACCTACTTATATCTTTGAATTTGAGATGAGTCTCCTATAAGCAGCATATAATTGGATTATGCCTGTATATCCATTTAGAAAATCTCTGCCTTTTGACAGGGAAGTTTAACTCATTGCACTTAGAGTAACTACTGATAATACAGAATTTTCTACTGCCATTCCTCTATATGATTTTTATGTCTTGCTGTTTTTTTGTCCCTCGATTCTTCCATTAATACCTACTTTAATATACTTAATTTCTTCTAGTGTACTATTTTCATTCATGCTCATTTCCTTCTGTGTTTTTTTTCCAGATATATTCTTTGAGGTTAACTTGGAGTGTAAATTAACATCCAAAATCTATAACAATTACATTTGATTTGATGCCACCTTAAATTCAATAGCATGCATAAAACCACTGTTCCTATACCCATAGATCTTTTCTGTACTTATTACAATTTATACCTTTATACATTATTTGTCCCAAACCATAGATGTATCATGACTAATTTTATATTTGCATTTCCGATCCTGCGAGAAGTAAAAAAGTGGAGTTATATAACA
This sequence comes from Myrmecophaga tridactyla, assembly GCA_004026745.1. Taxonomy (NCBI): domain Eukaryota; kingdom Metazoa; phylum Chordata; class Mammalia; order Pilosa; family Myrmecophagidae; genus Myrmecophaga; species Myrmecophaga tridactyla. Next base: position 21,468 of record PVIY010022962.1, on the reverse strand, counting down.
AAAAAAATATATAATTACCTTTGCTAGAGTTTTTATTTCTTTATGTCATTTTGATCTACTACCTAGCGACCTTTCCTTTCAATCTAAAGAACTCCCTTAGGCATTGCTTTTATGGCATGTCTAGTGTAACAAACTCAGCATTTGTATTTCTGGAAATGTCTTAATCCCTCCCTCATAGTTGAAAGACACTCTCACTAGTAATGAAATTCTTGGTTGACAATTGTTTCCTTTCAGCACTTAAATATTTTATCCCAATGCCTTCTTATCTCCATTGTTTCTGATAAGAAACTTGTACATAACACGTTGTTTTACTTCTGCAGCTTTCATAACACTCTCCTCATCCTTGTCATTGGATATTTGACTCCTATAAAACTGGGCATGGTTCTCCTTTAGCTTATCTATTTAGGTTTGTTGGGGGCCCTTGAATGTGCATATTCATATATTTGTCAAATTTCATAAGTTTTCTACCATTATTTCTTTGAATATTCCTTCTGCTCTTTCCTATTTTTCCTCCTTTTTTGGGACTCCCATTATTGCCTATGTCAGTACATATGTCCCACAAGTCTCTTAGGCTTTAATCACTTTTTCGCATTCATTTTTCTTTCTAAAACACAGCCAGAATAATTTCAATTGGCTTGTCTCCAAGTTCACAGATTATTTCTTCTGCCAGCTCTGATCTATTGCTGAAACTTTCATTTCAGATTTTGTGATCTGAGACTCCAATATTTCTCTTCTGTTCCTTCTTACAATTTCTCTCTCTTAACTGAGATTTTCATTATGTTCATTCCTTGTTTTCCTGATAAACTTTTACTGTTTCTCTGTGTTGTCCTTGAATGACAATGATTTGACAAAGATTCCCTTGAGTGACAGGAGCTAACAAAAACAAGCAAACCAAAGCAAAAAAAACAAAACAAAAAAAAAAACACAGACAATAATAACACTTTTCACAGTCTTTACAAATTGGCTTACTCTCCTTTAAAGTCTAGCCATCCTATGGAGAAGATCAGTCTTGGGTGAATGTAAAGTGCAATATCCTCACTTTTACTGTGCTGGGTACTGTCCTGGATTTGCACTTCCTCCTGGCCTTAGAAATTTCTCCATTTACAGGAATTGAATACCCCCATTACTCCCTGTGAACTAGAATCTCTCTCCCTCCTTTCACTCCCTTGCCAAAGCCCACTTTTACTTAATTGTTTCTTACACTGCTGCTTCTGCCTGCAGGGAACATTCTGGCAAGGCAAACAAGAGAAGTAGTTTCTTCATTCAGTCTTTCAATAACCTGGCATTGACATATAAGCACAGCAGTAAGCATGCACAGATTACTTTGCTCTTCCCACAACAGGCTAGGGACTCACAATTTGTGTACTGGTTAGCTCCACAGTGTGCCAGGGAGGGGATGGAGGAGGGATAAGCAAGTGTACAATGAGTTTTACCTAAAAATTATTTAAAGCTGCCTTTTCTTGATTCACCACTCATCAAGTTGCTTCATACCTTTATCTAGAGTTCTAAGGAAGATGGTTCTGCCCATTTTTTGTTAGTGGTCTTAAGATTCTGTGGGGTAATTGCACCGTGGAGATTTTTATGCCACTACGTTGGTTGACTGGATGAAGAGACATATTTTTAATGCACGTGGAGAATGAATAATGTAACTAGAGAAATGGTGAACTTACTGTAATAAGGATAAGAACAATGTTATATAATGGAATAATCATCACAAATTTTATTTATTCCATGTCCTCTTCTAAATAGTCAATTGAACTGTGAGGCACTTAGATTTGTAAGAATACATAACGACTATCAAAATTTGTTATTCATGCATACTCACTTAATAGCAATTCGGTACTTGTAAATAAATTTGGTCAAGTGGATAAATTGAAGTACTAACTGAAGTGGTAGTTGACTGACTAGAAATTTTTATGGACAACTTTGGCCTCCCCCACACACAATTTAATCAAGGGAAAACAATTTTTTTGTTCATGTATTATTACAAGATGTGGTAGAATTCTTACAGGTTAGTAAAGTGATATATTTTGTCAATACATGGAAATTGTATATGGGGAAAATGCACAAAATTATTGATTTATATACAAAAATAATAAATTTCATTGTGTATATTTCAAAATAACATGCGATCCGAAGTATTAAATTTGAAAATATTTATAGATAGTCATCATATTATGACACATAGATTTCATGCATGAAAATATGATTTCCCTTTGCACATGTATTAGGTAATAATATTTTAAAAAAACAGTCTTTGGCTCAAAAAATGAAATGATTTAAGCTCTGGCTTTCATATCATATTATCGATGTTCTAATTCTCTAATTAAGAAAAAATATAGCGTTTTTATAAGTTATTTGATTATTTATGCCAATGTTTATTTTGCAAAGATAGTTGAAATAAAACAAGTATAGAGGAATTTCCATAGAAGTAGCTAATACACAGAAAATAAATGAGAATTTACTGATATGGCAAGGAGTAATAAGTATTCTATCCTGGCTGAAATAGAAGATGGCCATCACAGCCATTGTTAAACAATCCACTCTTTTCTCTGTGGGATTTCAAGTTGTATTCACATTAGGAGAAGGTTTAGCTGATTGGTACAAAAGAACTAAGCACAAATATTTTTAATTTATTTCTCAACATCCCTAATATGGTACAGTGAGAGAGAGATTGCAGTTCAGGGTAACTAGCTGATAGTAGACATTGAGGAACAAGTCTGAGGAATTGCAATTTGATTGGTCCAGTTTAATGCATTAATCACACATCTTAAATAACTCCAGGGACAAAATCACTGATTTTCTGTTTTCTGGAAGTAAAATTAGCTAGTATTTAACTTTAGGTAAAGTGGTGCTATGAATTTGGGAAAAGAAATACCTGATAAGAAGCACAAAATATTTAGAACTCTAGTCTAAAATTAGGGGATACTCTAAAGTACTTCCTACTCTAATACCTTAGGAAATAAACACAAAGATATAATAAGTCCAGGCAATTTAGAGAAGCAAGATCCTAGGCTCCAAGCTATTGCCTCAAGCTATTGAAGGGAATCAAAGAATTGGCAGACTATTCATATTAATCAAGGCAAGGTGAAAGTAGCAACACTAACAGGCAGGGAACTGGCAATTACCAAAGTTGGGGAGTACCTTACCTAATCACTTAAGACTTGTGTGCCAACATTTACTGGCAGCATACTAAATTTTCTTGAGAGTCATAATACAAAGCCAAAGAATTGGAGCCTATGGCCAATTCTCATGAATGAAGGGTACATAAAATACCAATACTAGAGGGAAGTGAACTGAAGAAGTAGTACCTCCTTTGAGAGGCAACCTGAAAATTTTCTGTAAAAAAAATAGAACCTGATACAGCCAGATCCAACAAACATTTGACCACCAAGAGAATAAAGCTACAAAATAATTATTTTATAGTCATTAAACCAAATGTCAGTAGAATTCAGTTTCTACAAGATTCCAATGTGTGTTCTCAAGAGCAAATACAGTTCTTGTGCTGTATCAAACCTTCTCTGCTAATCTGATACTTCCCATCTCTAACACCCTGGTCCAGACTAACAAATATTACTCCTAGAATATGCTCTTTATCTAAAATGGAATATCTTGTCCCAGTTCTTTTCCTACTTTCAGTACCACTCCCAAAGGATATCACTTTTAGACATGGACATTTGTATTTCTTTTCTTGATTACCACTATAGCTCTAAATCATTTACTTATAAACCTATTTCTTGGTTTAGATTATATCCATTGATTCTTCTTGATGAGTAATTCAAGAACTATTAGCTATACCTTCTTTTCTTTTCTTTTTCCAATTGATTTCAGATAGATTAGTTTTTTCATTCTAATAATAATAAATATTTCAATAATATGCATATTCTTTTTCTAGACCCATCAAAATTTAACAGTGTCTTCCATGTCTTTCTTTTTTGCCTGGGCAGGCACTGGGGATTGAACCCATTATGACAGGTGAGGACTCTGCCTGCTGAGCCACCATGGACCAGAATACCACTTATCTTTGATCCTATGTGCATCCTAGTAATCAATGCAAAGGATGCACATAGGATCAAAGATAAGTGGTGTTCTGAGTAGCATAAGTTCTTTGAGAAGCATCTCATGGGAGTATAGCTAATGTTGTAGGTCTCAGCAAGCTGTTAGAGAAGAGAACTCTCTAGTCATAGGATCCCAGAACCATGGGCATGGAAGTTGGAAAGCGTCACTTCACATCACCCACACCTAACATTTAAATTACTTTCTTGCTATGCCATCAGGTCTACTTGTAGTTTCAACCTATCTGGTCAGTGCATGGTCTTCCACAGTTCATCTCAACAATTTTTAAGCTGTTGATTTTCTTCAAATGTCAGATTCTATGATTTTCCAATTGAATTTATAAATAATTAAGTTGAATAATATATGTAGCTATAGTGTTTGCCTTGTACATTTTAATTACCTTTCTCCAACATATTTATCTCTGAAATGGAGATAAAACTTTAGAGAAGCTATATTATCATGCAACTACCTTCCAGGGGCAGCTTCCTAGTCACAGCGACCTCCCCAGCCCACTCCACCTTATCCCCTCTCCATGTTTTTGGGGGTGCAACTATTACATTCTCTAGTCAGTTTCTTCTTAGAAACCAATATACATGCAAGGACCTTAGATTTCCCTGAGAAATTTCACTTGTTTCTGCAAGTTGCTCCCTGTGAGTGAGAGTGAATGGAGTTGGAGCAAATACATAGGTCATTTATTTGTGCAGACAGTTTTCTAATTGCTCTGATGGCCATGCTTGCAGTTAACACCTCCTGTCCACCTATGACAGGGTTTCCCTGTGATTCAGCTTTCTACTGCACAAGATATGAACTCTGATTTCTTCTGCTCTGTATTCATTGATATAGCCACTCTTGAGTTCCACCTACCAGGAATTCAGCAAATTTCCATGCTTCTGTTGCCTGTTGCTCTAAATTTTCAGAGATTTGTATGGAATTTATCTTTTCTTTTGGTATAAATTATGTTACCAGAATTTCAGGGAGTAAATGCATATGCTCTGCTCTGCATCCTTAGCTAGAAGTTATTTTTTTTGTAAATTTAACAATAACCTATTAATTATTGATTTTCTACTCATCTATTTTGAGTATTGAAAAATGAGGACTATGAAATAACTCCTACCAGTTTTTGAAAAATAAAATTGCTTAGTAGGGAGCTCACTTACACAAAGAGAAAGGAAAGAACTGCCAAGCAATAAGGAGAGAGACTTATATATATATATATATATATATATATATATATATATAAGTCATGCATAAATATATATATATATATACACATAGTGATAGTTATAGTTACTGTTATATATAGTTACATATATTTCTCTTCTCTTTACTATTTTGATTATTTTCTCCATCTCACTCTAACACTGAGAGGAAGAAGGTTTTCCTTCTTCTGGGAGGAAATATCAACTGAAGTAGATTTGAGTATGTAAATGAACTTGCTGCCTACTCCTTAAAGCCTAGAGGTAACTAGAAAATAGCATAATATAATGATCAAAGGAATCTAGGAAATTGTCCAATATCTAATTAAGAATCTCCTATTTAAAACTCTTCTGTTAAAGTACTCTCAGAGTTAAAGTTTAAGTTTTTCTTTTCCTATGAGTTGGCAGATTTTCAAGGAAGAATATTCCCTAAGTTTTCATTCATGCCCTACTCTTTTTATAATAAATAAAAAATTTTACATGCTTTTCTAATGTTCCCATCACAATGAATATGCCTAATTGGAAAGAATATTTCATAAGCTCTTATTTTGATGGAAGATAAAGCTCAGATTAACATAAAATACTATTTATACAGAAGATCAATTTCACTCACCTAACAAATTAAAAGGAAATGAATTTTAATGGCCTTTAGAGTAATGGATTGCCACCAATAGTTTAGATGGGTAATCTCATGCATTATGGCAAATACATAACTACCATCACTTGGCATATATTAAAGTAAGGAATTGAATATATTTTCTCATCATAATTTACATGAAAGATCTATTATAAATACAATATCTAGAGATTTTCTGCCACCGTATCTGCCTCTAGTTTAGTATCTCTCCTCCTGTGCAGCTAGCCTTCATATTTTATTTCAAATACCAATCCTCCACGAAGCTGTTCTTAAAATTCCACCTAGAAGTGAGGCTCTCCACCTTGAATGCCAGTAGTATTTTTATCTGTCTCATGACCCTTATCTTACTCTGCTTTAATATGTGTTTTTTGTACTTTACAAAACAAACCATAAAACTTCTTTTTCAGTGCATTTTTTTCCTTATCACTTTTTATATTAGAAAATAATGACCACAATGCTGTGTTTATTATAGTCAAAATAAATCTTAAGTAAACATGCTTGTTAAATAATGAATATAAAGTATCTTTTCATTGCCAATAGATAGTACAAAGATCAAAATGATCAGGTTGACTGTTAAAAAAGTAACTATCCAGATTAAAAGCATCCTCTTCATTTAGGACAAATAATAGACACATAAAAAATAATACTGTAGATGCAGGACAGTGATAGGGAAAGGCTGGCACTGCCGTCCACCTGGGATGGGCCAGCTGAGGCCTGGTAGGGCAGAGTTGGAGGCCAGACATATGACCTAAGAAGGCTGAGTTACTTTAGGTCATAACCAGCCTTTGAAAACAGAGAAACCAAAATGGTAAAGTGATTATTCCATGAGAGATGGGCAACGGCTCAGCAAGAGAGATGGATTTTAGGATACTGCACAAGCTTTTGAAGGTTGCACAGAGATTTGGGATTCCTTGAAGGTTGCAGCACATGCTTTTGACAACAATGATCATGAGGTGGCACAAGCAATCATTCAGGGTACAAAATAACTTTACCACACGGTACACTTACTGAGAGCAATGATGAACTGGGAAACGGATATCAGCCTCCAATCTATTGCTTGGCACCAGAGATCAACGTGATAGAATAAAAGAGCGACATAAAGATTGATATTCCAGAACCACCACCCAGTTCTGGATATGAATGGCAGCTTTGTTTGTGCTTTTCCACTGGCGAAGATCTCAAACTTGTGGTCCGCAGTACCAAATCAGTGTACCACCTGAAGAGGCGGTTACACACAGCTGAAGGAATGGGACCCAGTAGTCAGCGTTGTTTCTTTTCTACAAGAGCATTGGTTCTAGCAGGTCTTGAACCAACAAAATAAAGTTGGAGGAACCAAAAATCCCAAAAGACTATGTTATACAAGTTATTGTTAGCCAACCTTTGCAAAACTCAACACCTGTTGAGATCTGAAGTGTTATTAGTGGCTGGTCCCAGACCCTTTGTGCCCTTTTTATTGTTGTTTCCTACTCTATGGTGTGAACTTTATTTTCACTGCTCTGAAAATATACCTATACCTGTGAATAGGATTTAGTTCTGAGGAATGCCCAGTGAAAAGTTCCATCTGTGATCGAGACCAACAAAATTTATTAATTGAAACGCAAAGAGCATTTCTGAGACTTATGGGGGTACAATTTATAATTTGAGAGGTAGTTAAGAAATAGATAGTCATTTATTTAAAAACACCCAATAACTATATAATAGCTATAATTAAATAATCTGGACCTGTAAATGGAACACTGTATCCATGAAGAACAGCATCTGACACCTTTTGAATATAGAATTTTTTAGGTAAGTCATATTATTCAATACCTAGAAATTACCAATGATAGTTACAAAACAAGCTTTTCAATGAAAACTGAAAGAGCAGTGTTTAAGATTTTCTCCTATTCTGGTTTTGATTATTTGTGCAGTTAATATTTAGCCTTAAAAGAGTAAAGACTGTCAAACTGTATTTCACTTTTGCTTTCTCCATCCCTACATGTTGAGCTCCTTATTTACATTCACTAAATACTGGTGCTGTGCCAGTCTGAATCTCTGGTGGACCCCAGAAAAGCCATGTTCTTTGATCCTCATTCAATATTGCTGGGTGGGAGCATTTTGATTGTTTCCATGAAGATGTGACCCACCCACTGAAGGTGCAATTGCTTGCTGGAATCCTTTAAAAGAGGGAACATTTTGGAGAGACTCCCCTTTTGGTAGAGTCACGAGAAAGCCAGCAGATGCCGCCATGTTCGCCATGGGCCCTTCCAGCTGAGACAGAGACGTTGAACATCTTTGGCTTTCTTGACGCAAGGCGTCTTTCCCTGGATGCCTTAAATTGGACACTTCTATAGACTTGTTTTAATTGGGGCATTTTCTCAGCCTTGGAACCATAAACTAGCATGACTAAATCCCCCTTTTAAAGAGCCACTCCGTTTCTGGTATATTGCATTCCGGCAGCTAGCGAACGAGAACAGGTGCCTTCAACCACGTTGATGGAGGGACTCTTCAAGAACACTACAGAGTAATTTAGTCTACACAACAGTCAGATCCTTGAGTCGACTGACACGCAGTTGAAACATCTCTTATCTTCCTGCTGCACAGGTATTTTGGAATGTCTATATAATGAAGCTGTTTTCATGCACAAGGTTGGTAGGTCACTACTGTGTATAATACCTTCACTGCTCTTCCTGCTCTGCTTGGAACTTTTCATAACTAACTCTGTCCCCAGATGGGGGCCAGGGAATACAATGAATCTAGTACAGTTACTCCCATTACAGAATAATAAAGCAATGATCTCTTCTTTCCCAATTTATATGAAGGTTGGAGGGAAACCCCATCCTGTGTTTGGGAGAATTGTACCTGATTTTGGTCTTTTCTAACACTTCAACTCATAATCTACAAATATGAAAGATTTACTAATGTCACCTAAACATCAGCAGTGAGACCAAGTGATGAAACATTGCTTTATGTCTTAGAGCTTTCCAATTCACTGTTACCTCTACTCATAACAGATAACAATTCTCCTCCCTCATATTTCCTAGCTAGGAGGTAAATTGAGAACCATCTGAAAGTTACATTAAAGAATTGAAAAACCCTATGAAATAACTTAATTCTTCTGTGCTATGACAGTAGTAAAGCTGCCAAGGATTATATTTACTTTGGAGATTTTAGAAGTTGCTTCCTTAAGTGAGTTGGGGACTAACACATGATCATTGCACCCCTGAAAATCCATGAGGTAAAAAAGTGGAGGCAAGAAGACACTTATGTTCTGCTCAGTTGGGAAATATCAAACTACCATGCCTATTTTAATATGAAGCATCATTATTAATTTTGATGACAAATAAAACTGCTAATTAGTTTAAATGTCATGTTTAAAATATTATTAAATTTCCTGTAGCCTGATTGGCTATCATAGCTATAATTGTAGCCTATTCTAAGAGCTTTAACTACCTCCTCTTTTTATGCAATCATTTTTAAGATTGTGCCATTTTTTTTACTTCAATTTGCTGAGGATGGAATCAGAACTCAACAGAAGACAGCATCATTAATTCCAAAGGAGAATTTTTATATTTGGAGATGGAGATTTGAGGGTATTTCAGTGTAATACCCCTACCATCAAAATTTTTCTTTCTTCGTGTGCCACATTGAGTAGCAATATCTCTCAAAGTTTGTCAACTGGGAAAAAAAAGTGTTCACACCCTATTTTTTTAAGTAAGTTTAGTGATTTCACCAATAGTCTATAGTTGTTTATTAATGGTTTTGAGCTCTCTTAAGAGTTTTTTTTTTTAATTTTATTGTAAAGTTACAGATACTTTGAATAACAATTCTCTTGGTGTATTTAACTACCTTAAGTGGGAAAATCATGTTATGTTTAATTGCAAGTAGATTGATATAAGAGTGGACAAATACTTGATGTGTATAATTTTAGTATGTAGGATTTTTGTGTTTTTTCAAAAGTCAATAAAAAAGAATACTGTAGAACCAAATTCTAAAATTGCTCTTAGAAATTATCCTTTCTATGCATATCATAGTGTTTACATTTGGAGCTATCACTTGAACAAATGGAAAATGATTCTGTGATAGAAATAGAGGACCAAAGAACTTTTTCTTCAGGTACAAAATTACATTACCTTCTGGCAAATTCCTTAATCTCTCTATGTCCCATTGTTCTCATTAGCAAAATGGATTTAATTCTCTCTTAACCTACGAAGATTTTCTGTTAATATAAGGTACTAATTCTTTGATTTTTTTTGAAGATTAGTAATTTATCTGCAAAAATGTTTGATATTAATATCAAATGAGGTATCATTAACATCTGAATTTTATTTGGGGCTAATAGCAGTTTTCATGAACTAATACTAGGGCAATGAATGGCATGATTTCTAGTTATAAAACTCAGTTTGAAAATTGATATGTCTCATAAATAGTCACTTATTAATTGGTAATTGAGAAATACTACATTTTAATCAATGTTTATATATGCGATTTTATGAAGAGATGTGTGAAAAGTGAGAAATCAAGTTTTTTAGCAAAGTCTTTGGTTAAAATTTCTTCTTCTTAATAAAACATGAATCTTCACCATTCGATGAGATCTGTTTGCTGTTTGCTGGTGTTCTGCCGTTAGGACTGTCCATATGATGAACATTTTTACCAAGACGTCTAACTATCTATCTCATTTAAGCAAATCTAGCAGTACTGGTTCGCTGACACAGAAGAGAACACTTAGTAACACAACCCAAAGTGTCCAAAGTCTGATATCAACATGTATATCCTAAATGTAACTTTTTGTGTATCCTTAGTTAAGACCAGATTCTGACATGTTGCCTTTGGCCTCCTTGTTCGGAATCTTTTATTTCTTTATTTGCTTTAAATCCTTAGAGGTTCACCCCTGCTTGAATATTCAAAGTGTTCTCCTGCCTGTCCAGGCAACGCAGGAGATTGTTAATCTGGTTATGATGATTTTGATAATCTAATCAATCCCATAAACATATTGCATAAATACTCCTTACAAAATTGCTTGCATTTTCCTACACATACAATTTTGCAAGAAATTTTAGATGGTTCTAGATATTCTGAAGACCATCCGTGTTCTCCCTAGGGGATTATAGATCCTAAATTAAGCAACTGTGCTCAGGACCTGCAACCTTGTTTCTGATATTCTACCTTTTGCCAGTTCCCTCTGCTTTATTCTTATAGTTAATTCCAATCTCAGCTTTAAATTTTGAATTTACTTTATCAGTGTCCATAAAATGAATTCCCTGTCTTATTGTCTTGTTTCTTCCTGATTTCTTCCAATGTTGCCCTCCACTGGAATTAGCATTATTTACCTAAAAATATAGCATTTTTTTTCAGTCTCAAAGCCAATTTATTCATTGTTCAGAAATACTCAAATTAGTACTTGAGGAATGATTTGCACAAGATGAAACAAAGTCAAGATAGCTAAAAATAATGGCAGTTTTACTGCTGAATTTAGGCTTCCCCTATATATCGGCATAGTTTCTTGAGCAAAGCTATCTGCCAGGACTCCATATCTTATCTATTTCTGTGTCTGACAAAAACTGAGTTTCTGCCCTCATATTCACTTGAGTCTGGGAAAACAGTTATTTATAATCCTATCATCATTCAATATAAGGCAATGGCTGTGACAATCAAGCTTTATGCTTTAGTTTTAACAGCAGCAATATCTAACACATCATACCAAGGAAAGTACAAGAATTGTATTTCAAATTTTAAAAGCCTGTTATAAACAACAAATAATTAGTGATAAGGGTTTTCACTGAGGATGTACAAGTATGAATTGTGTAATTGTTCAGAAATAATCACTATGAAGTTGTTTATTCCATTTATTTTTAACTCCAATAGACAAAAAAAAAATGCTTTAAAGGCAGAAATCCCAACAAAGTAGATATTTTAAAACATGAATGATGTTTTGAAGTAGACATAGTATTTTGGAAAATAAAACTTTTACTTGCAGGGAAATGGTTAGACTCTATTTGAAAGTCACTTTCAATCTAATGAGTTCACTTCTTGTCAATGTTTCCAAATTCCATTACGTAGCCTTGTGCATAAACCATGCAGTGTAGAATTTTTGGCCTTTATAAACATATGTATTTTATATAGGCATATGAGGATTAGTCATTCTTTAACTGTAGCTAGATGCTTTCTGCAATAAGATGAGCTATGAATGAACTGTTGTTACTATCTAATGGGAGATAGGAGGGTAGGAACAATGAATAAAATCTACAGTGGCATTGACTATGCAAAATGTTCTGGTACTACAGACCTTTAGCATTTTCAGATTGAACCTTCACAAATTTGACTAGTCACAGGTGAACTTAAGGGATCATATAGTAATTTCTCATTTTGCTAAGATACGACATTGGGAAACTGGAATAGGGATAGAATTTTAGCAGTGATTGAGGTTGGCAATAGGTTCAGTACCTGCATCGCATATCAGTTCCTTTTGCTCTCTGTTTAGTACGATTGCATGTTTTCTTTCTTAATAAGAGGAAATTACATGGTATCCTTGGAATCACATATTTGAGGATTTGAGATTCTCAGTTAAATTCTCAATTAAATGTAAGGAGTCTATTATATTAGCATTATATTTTCTAAATTCAATATGTGAGGGAAAAAAATCAAGCCAAATTGGGAAAGGCTGATGTAAGAGAAGCTAGATAGATATCTAGCATCATATGTCAATTTTATATTTCAGAGAGTACTGTGGATCAAAGCACTAGGTTGAGTGGAAATTCTCTGTGTATTTATTTTCCATGTTTCTTACAATGAAAGGGCAACTCCTTCTCCCCATGATGTAGAGATTAATTGAGAAAAAGAAAAAACAGTAAGGGGATAATCTTTAAAGTGATCATGAATGAGGCCACTTTTCTAGATTTCTTTAAAACGTCCATCAAAAGGGCTAAAAAGGAAAGAATCATAAAACATACTCCCGTGGGAATGTAAATTTTGTTCATGCTAATTACTTGGAATAATCGAAGTGGCTACATTATATTAAACATAGACTATATGCTAAGCATGATGCAATCTAATGAGAAAGGTAAATCTGTGAGGTTTTGAATTACATTCCTTCCCCAAAAATGGAAAAGATTGCCCAAATTTCTAAAATTAATTCAAAGATGAATACATTGCAAATACTAACATAGTAATAAGGGAATAGAAGGTGTTGCTTCAATTAAATAAGATTAATACTTTTAAAAGACTGAAATTAGAATGCAATAAAATGAAAGCAAAACAACCAAATTAAAATTTTCACTGAAGCATTAATTCATTCTTGTTGATTTAAAAATACAATCACTGTTCAAATATATTCTAGCAATGTGCTAAGTGATAAGGATGCAGTGGAAAAAAGGAATGTGCTTAAAGTCTAGTTGATATATGAAAAAAACACTAGTAATAAATGTTTATTTTATGTTGGGGGCTCTGATCTGGGACAATTAAGCCTTCCTATGGGAAGTGATGACAAGGAGATAATATGATGGCCAACTCCCTTGTACAGCTAACAACTCTGTGGAATAGAAAACTTTGTAATGCTTCCAAAGTTCAAAAGCTCGTTTGTGGTAGAAAAAGTGCTTGGGTTTAAGTATATAGTCTCCCTTCTGCTCTCTGAGATTTGCTACTTTAAAAGTTATACAGTTTTCTTGGTCTTGATTAAACATATTAATATAGATTGTTCATTGACTATACTGCTTTAGAATGTAGAGGGAAAATATATCTGCCTCTAGCTCATGCTAATTTCCCCAGTAATTGCCTTGAAAACTACTTTAAGTCAGGCAATGCTATACAGAAAGCATCACCATAGATCATTTCTATCTTACTTCAAACTTTGTACTCTACATCAGAAACACATGCCCATTCTTAAGATTTTTATTGCCCCTTCTCCACATACTGGCTGTGCTTCAATTTGATATGGCATTTGAGCAGATGAGACCTACTGTAGAAACATAAGCAGCTCTGAGCAAGGCAGTGTGGTTTTAACTTCCCATGCCAGCCTGCCTTTTCTACCTTCAGCTCTTAGAGGTGGCATGTATTATCTTTCAGAGACTGATAGAGAAGTGGAGGTCCCACTAGTTTTGGGGGAGTTTTGCAACAAAGAACCTGCAAAGACTTAGTATTGAAACAAGATTTGTGGAAATCTTTTAAAAACTAGTCCTCTCCAAAATAGAGAAAACACCATTAAAGAGATTTAAATTAAGTTCAAGAAGGAGTACAAAGAACTCAATTTGATAATAAAAAAGAATATATTGCTTTTAGTTTAAAAAAGGAGTTGTATTTTAAAGGTTGGTTTTAAGGACTGAATAGTTAAAAAATAAAATATCCTTGACACATTCATGCATTCAACAAATATATTTAAGTGCCTAATACATGCTAGTATATGCTTATTGCTGGGGTCACTATGGGGGAAAAAAACTGTACTGAAAGTCCAGAGGGAGATTGTAAGAGGTAAATGAACAAATGAAATAAAAAGAGATAAGTGCTATAAAGAATATTCTTTGTCCTGAGAGAGCATTTTACTACACCAATTCATTTAAACTTGCTGGTATCTCCAGGTAGAGATACAACCCTGAAAAAAAGTGATGTGTAGCCTGAGATTTGAGCATGGATGAGATCTATACATTTGAAAGACAGACAACATTCTTTCAAGCTGTTGGAATAGTATGTATAAAGACTCTAAGATGAGAAAACACAAGTCATTCAGAAAGCTGAAAAGATTACATCATATTTGGATAGATATTATTTGCAGGAAGGAGTGGCAAAACTAATAGTTATTAATTTAATTAACTTTTTTTTTTGCATGGGTAGATACCAGGAATCAAACTACTTTAGTTTTAATTATAAATTATTATAAGTCTATGCATTTAACTCAAAAGCATTTTGAACACAAACTAATATATTTAATTTTCATTTTCATCATTTCTGAATATTCTGGTATATATTGTTCTATAACAAAATATCTTATCCAAAAGGCAATGGAGAGTTTATGAAATATATATTCTAATTTCTTCATGTTAGAGTACTCTGTCTGCCAGACTGATAATAAATTAGAACTGATCAAGATTAGAGTAAGGGAACCCAGTTAAGAAGCTGAATGAAATAAATAAAAGGGGCCTGAAATAAGATGATTACTGGATGACAAGGAAAAGTGGATAAATAAAATAGACACGGCTGTGGTAACCCAAGGGTCAGGACCCCTCCCTTAGGGGAAGAGATAGAATGAGAGCGTTCAGCATGTAGCAAGCCTGCATGACAGGCCGGAAGGAAAGCCACCTCTCTGGAGGGGGAAAGAAAGGTCAGGCTTCTTAGACCTTCTGAAGTTTCTTTGAAGGATTCTATATCCTGAATGTTTCATTAGACTTTGAAATGTTACTGTTAATGATTATCTGCCCTGTTTTCCCTGTATTGTATCAGTGTTGAATCTACATTCTGTGTGTTTCAAGAAACCTTGAAATGTTACTATAAACAAATAGTTAACTTTGTTACTATTTTACCTAGGTGCTCTCTTGGCTCTGGGCCTTGCTGTCCAAGCCCACTAAAAAAACCTGCTTCTCCCTCTGATCAGGGCAGAGTGCCAGCTTACATTTCCCAACTGGCCAACTTGAGATGAATCTTCTCCTGTTTGTAAGTCCCTAATGAAAACTCATGGGTACCTTTCTGCCTGGAGTGTTCTTTGGTTTAGAGGTTGTATTGGGCTAGAACAAGGACGTAATGGTTAATTTAACGATAACATAACGGATGATATCTTGGTGTTCCAATTTGGATAGCTGGGCGGTTGAAAGGGAAAGTTAAAAAGAAGTAGATTTATAAAGAAATACCTGCTGAGTTTAGTTTCAGATGTCTTGATTTTGAGTGATTTGGAGGCAATACAGCCAATATGATTCCAGTAACTATTTAATAGGAAATTGAAGGTCCAGCAAATTTGAATTAAAAATACCCTCCCAAAAGAAACTCTATTCTACTATATAATACTTTAGTTAAAAGGGTATCAGACTGTTATATCAGATTATTCAAAAAAGATAAGAAGTGTGGGCAGCTCCAAATTTACTTTCTTTTTTATACATACCCACAAGTCATCTAACTCTTCTTTGAGCAAAAACAAAAACATAAAGAAAAAAAGTTCCAACTAGCTAATTCTGTGAAAACACCCTTTCTAATATCCATACCAGTATTTACCAGACATGTCCAGATATATCTGCATCTCAACTGTCATGCAAGCTCAGACACTTGTTATACTAACAAATGCAATGAAATGATGGGTGCAACTATAACCAATGTGAGTATTTTGAGAGGTCAGATGGAGGCCCTTTCAGTCATGTCATCTGCTTCTCAGAAATCTCAAACCGTCTACCACCTTCTCTGGTTTTCTTTAAGCCTTTTTTCTTTGCTTCGTAATCTCAAGTTGTCTACCATCTTCTTTGGTTTTCTTTAAATTTTTTTTTCTTTGCTTCATAACCCTCAATATCACCAGGATTTTTATTTTAAGGTCGCTAGCAATCTTGATGGCTTTAAATCTAATGCTGACTTCTTTGTCATTACTTTCTTTACCTCTTAATAGTGTGTGCCATAGGCATCCATTTTATACCTGCAATTCTCTCACCTCCCACAGCTCCTTGAGTATCTTTCTCTCCCCTTGTTTCCCTCTGAACTCACGGGCTGCTCTTTCTCAGAATCCCTCACTTCTCCTTCTCTACTGATTGACTTACAAATATTGAAATATCCCAGGGAAACTTATTTGGACTTTATGACCAGATGAAGTGATTCCATGCCATAATTTTAAATATATTTTACCTGATGATGGGATTTATATCTCTATTTCTATCCATGGCATTCATAGACATGTCTAACAGACATTTGAAACTTTTAAACTTCATATGTGTGGACAAGATATCTTGATTTACCTCCACCAGATTGAATTTTCTGAAGTTTCTCCATCCCAATAAAAGGCATTCAGTTATTTAAATTAAAATTCTACCAGCTATTCTTGACTCTTTCATTTCTTTCCCTCCACCAAATCACGGCCCATCAGTCCACTTCTCTCCATCTCAACCTCTGTAATTCCAGTGCAAAGCAATCATTTCTTGTTCAGGTTCTAATAATAGCTTCTTAATTGACCTCACAGATTTAGTCTCTTCCTATACAATCCATCCTCAACTGAATATAGAGACAATCTTTTAAAAATATTAAATTTTAAACTTAAAATCTTCTATGGCTTCCAGTAATATGTAGCATAAAGTATAACTCCTTCTCACCTCTTTCAAAGCACAACATGACCTGGCATCTGACAATTCTTGAAAAATCCTGAGAATTCTCAGATGGCCCCCAATTTAGGCTTTTTAATATAGTTATTTCCACTATCTGAGATGATTTTCCCCCAATTTTCATCATTGAATCTGCCCTGCTAGTTCAGGCCTTAACCAAAATGTCATATTCTCCCAGACCTTCCCAATCTTACTGACCACCTAAGCAGGAGAAGACACCAATGTTCACAGTAGTATAATGGATTAAGCTTAACAACATGTTTTTCTGGGGTGCATAGCTCTAAACCACCACAGAAGTTTAGTGAGGAATGCTATTAAGTGATACTGTTGCCTGTATCCATGAAATCAAAATTTGTCATAGTAATCCATATGCTATTTCTCTAGCATTGAACATTATTTCCTAAATTGATATACAAAAAATAAATAAATAAATAGTAATTACTTACAATAGCTAACACTTCTTGAGCTCTTGTCAATTTTCTTTCTAACCAATCTTTATATAATAATTCATTAGTACCTTACAAAATCCTATGAACTATTTATTCCCAATTTTTAGTAAACAAACAAATAAAAACAACAAAACAGAAGCATAAGGAAGTTAAGTAACTTATATTACATCAAACAGATGGTAATTGGTGTGATGAGGCCTTCATCCCAGGCAGTCCTACCAGATAATAATAAAATATAACATATGCTATATTTTATGCACCTGGTTATAATTGACAATGTATTTATGCTTAATCAAAATAAAATATTTTTCTGAAAAGCATTCCACATGTTATTTTAGTTATCAGAAAAAAAATTACTTGATTTGGGTCAGTAATAAGGAGAATATTTTGATTTTATTCAAGGGGTTAAAAAAGTTCTACTCCATACATTTTAAAAAGTTTTGAACAAGTATTTACTTGTGAATGCCTTATAAATAGTAGTAGTAGTAGTAGCTGGTTGCTCTTTGCCTCCTTCATTTATCTTATAAAGCATTTTGATCAATGTTTATCTAGACATTAGGTATGAGTCTATATACACACACATACTTTTTCTTACTGTGAAATTTATATTTTTTTCTATTTCTACATGTTTATAGTTTGTTAAAATTCAGGAAATCTACATACATATCTACATAAATCCTTAACATTATTTTTCCTTTTTTCCATTTATTCAGCTGTTTTCAAGGAAAGGAAAAAGAAAGGTTTTTCTCCTTTTATAAATTTTATTTAAAAGTTGTTAAATAAGCATAGTTACCATTGAGTGGTGGTTAGAGTAGTGCAGTACAACACTTGTATCAGAAAGAAGAGGCCATTAGTAACAACCAGAGCTTCAGTGAGAAAAGCTTTTGTAAGGTCTCATAACCTGGAATCTATCCCCTTTCCATTTTTTTCTTCTCTCCACTACTAATATACATTGTTATGTAATATTTATATGAAGTAAGAAATTGCATACACTGAAAATTTCTTTTCACATCTTTGTGTGAAGTTTTGATGTTTTGATGGCTAACGAAATTACTTTATGATAACCTGATTTAATTATATACCAGATTTTAAAAATAGTAATTCTGGAAAATATTCTCCAAAGTAAATCATTACACATATATATCTTTTGTTGTTGACATTTTGACCGATGATGTACCAGTAAACCTCTGGTCATAGAAATAAAGATAATGCAAAGTATGACAGCCTCTATTCAGCTAATTGACAACTGGGAATGTAAATATATCAGAGGAAGAACATTATGATATTACTCAAAGGAACACAGTCTGCTGATAAATGTGCAAAGTTTATCTGTTGAAAATAATGCATTTTTGAATTATAACATTGAAACAGTTGGTTACCTCTTATAAATAAAAACATTTGCAGCAAAAATAATGACTAGCCAATTGAGAGGCTCATAAGCAGTTATGATGAGATCAAAAATATGTATTTTTGAAATATTTAAAGCATTCTTGTTTGAAAAATTTAGAATTATATTGACAGAAATTTTAAAAATATCATAAAATGCCATTATGTAGTTCTATAGCTATATTTTCATTCAAGCATAATAATCACCAAATTTCTAAGTTCTATAGAAATCCCACAGGTGTCATAATTTACACTCTTACTGTTTTTCCCTGTAATGCAAATGATCAAGACTCAAAAGAAAATTGCATTTTCTCAAATAAAACTATTTGAGGAGACTGGGTGAAAATAAAGGACTCACCCTTGAGTCTCATTATGTAGTAAAGGAAATAAAATAATAAGAAGAAGGATATGAAGAAGTATGTACTTGTCTAAAGTTTGAGTAAGGATGTTTTAATCTTTTACAAAATAAATAATTTGTTTTCTTCCTAAAAGTTTTCTAACTCATTTTTCCATTATAAAGGAGGAAAAGAACTAACAGGCATTGAAAACCTGCTGTATAGCTTATATTGTGCTGTAGACATATTGCTCCATGTTCATGTCAAAATGTTTAAAATTTGAAAGTAAAATGGAAAAAACACTATGTAAATCTGATTTTTTAAAAATGTATAATTATGTCTTAAGTTTATAAGATCCTAATTTTATTCTGTTTATAGCCTTTCTTGGTTTTTATTTGTTTTATTTTATTACATGATAGAAGGTGGTACTTTTAAAATTTGCTTTTGTTTTTACTTGTAAAATATAGAAACCGTACATGAGTCCTTGAAGGTTTTGAGAAATGTTGTAATTTCATGGAATGAAAAATTATTGAAACTATCAACCCTCACAAATCTCCTCTTAATAGTTACTATTATTGCAACATAACAGATGATAAATTGAGGTTCAAAGAAATAATGGCCTTTTCTAATTTCATTCAACTAATGTGAAGAGGGGATGGCAAATTCAAAGAGAAAACAAAGTGGCATCGGTTGTAAATTTGTCTATTAACTCCCATTGATTGATCTATTCTTGTTTATTGTTCTCCACTTTTAGAAAAATAAAGTTGTTTTTAAAAGTGATACATAAAATAATTCATTGTTTCATCTTATTTTAGTTGGTTCATTATGCTTAAATGCTAGACCTTACCTGGAAACCCTGGAAATGCCTCTTCTTATCTCTTTCAAAGCTGGAGTTTGGTGGCTGCATTGTGATACATGCACAAATGATGAATGGTGAGAACAGTTTGGGAGAGCTAGTGTGATAGAGAGAGAATGATTGTCATTTCTCAAGAGATAGGCCAGAGATGGATTTTGAAAATTAAAAACAGTCCACATATAGTTATAGATGTAAAATATTTATAAAAGTAGTTCACTTTCATTATAGAAAATAATGCCACAAAATGAGAAAGACTGCATGCCAGGCAATTAGTTCAAATACGAGCTAAATCTAAGAGCCATTAAGACCATCACCTCAGGGGACCTATAGCTAATCAGTACAGAACAAAACAGCATATAAGTGCAATGAATGAGGCAGACAGTCGGTGAAGGGCAGAGGGTCTTGTACATCTGGAAAGCTGTGGTTTAGTCCAGAAAATCCAGTACTGAGAGGCTGAAGCTTTGGCATGATAAGTTAGTCACATGGAAGAGAAATAGAAACCATTGAGCTACCGAAAACAGTCTGTTTCTCTCCTATCTAGGGAGAAAGACTGCTCCAAGTTAGGAACAAAGCAGAATACATTTCTGATGGTGAACAGAAGTACTTGAAAAAGAGGAGAAAGTGCCCTCTCCCAATTCCTAATTAGAAGGTTTGGATCTTAATTCTATTTTTCACTTTAGCATTACCTGATTATTTTCTATTTTCCCTTCCTTCCTTCCTTTCTTCCTCCCTCCTCTCTCCCTTCCTCCCTCCTTCTTTAGCTTCCTTTCCTTCCTTCTTCAAGATGCTCATGCTAAAGAAATCACACAGCTCTATCTAATTCTAATATATATTCATTTTTAAGAATGCTGGAAATCAAGGGAACTAAGTTCCTTTAAAAATCAGTCAAGAGTTACAGGAAGATGGTGGAATATGATAGGTCGAATTCAACCCAACTCCAAGGAACAGCTATAGAAGGGACAGGACGGTGACCAGTATGGCAATTCCAGGGTGTAATTCACCTGGGAGAATCTTCTGCACCACACTGGGCAGCCTTGGTTACAAAAGCTGAGGAAATTAGAAGCAGAGAACCAGAGAACATCCAGCTGGTGCAGTCAGCTTAACACGGAAGCCCCGAGCCCTCAGGAGGCAGGCACAGGAGATGGGGACTAGGAAGTAAGCCAAGCTGTGTTTCTTGAATGCATTGCCCTCACCAGTGCATCCCAGTGACCTGCGATTCAACCAACACACCACGTACCTGAACCCTGTCACCCACCCCCACCCCATGCACTCCAAGCACCCCCGACCACTACCCTTGC
>PVIY010022961.1:0-40022 GCA_004026745.1 Myrmecophaga tridactyla | reverse complement strand
CAAGGACAGTAGCCAGATTCTCAATCTCTCACTTACCATCCCCAAATAACCACAAAGCCAACAAAGAGAACAAGTAAAACTGTTCAAGATGCATGTCTTCAACACTACACTATAACTCTCAAATAAGAAGAGGCTGAAAAAAGAAACAAATTCAAAAAACATTCCCAAAGCTCAACTACCACCACCAAGAGGTTGTGGGAACAGAAAGGGGATGAGGCTGAAGAGACTTCCTTTAAGGGTAGACAGGAAGAGAGTACTTAAAATATTCTCCAGAAAGAAAAAATATACACTGTGTTCAAGACACTGAACACAAATGATACTTTGTAGTTTATGGCTATGCGGAAGGAGCTGAAAGTATGTAGTATCAGCAGTAGCAGCCTGGCAGAAGCAATGATACTGTGAGAGAATCAGATATATAGAGAAGAGGAAGTACCTGTTGGAGACAAGACTATAAAGGGAGAAAAATGAAGGATTCTACAGAAATGAAGGAAAAACAAGACACTTACTCTTTTTGCTGCTGACCCCACCTCCACTACCACCATCCATAAAAGAAATTGCCCACAAGAGGACAGATCTGGCAGAAGAATCCTCTCAAATGAATATCCTTGTCCACAAGAACAGGATTAGAAAAAAGCAGACCACATTCACACAAAACTATTGCAAAAAGTCAGGAAATATGAATAAAAGCTTTTCTACTGATGAAAATTTCCATCAAAAAGCCAATCATCCCTGCCGCTCCCAGTGTCTTTAAAGACACTGAAACTGTCATCGAGGGGAAGGAAGACGCGGTGGCGGCTGTGAAGGGAGGCGTTTTGGGCCACTTCCAGGGTTCACGCTGCCATTCCTGAACTGGTCCCCCATTCCTGTGATTATGGCATTAGTGAAGTGAGCTGTTAGGTGAGAGGAGGGGGCAATCAGAGCCATATTCCATTCTACTCCCCGGGCAGCCTGACTGCTGAGATGGTTGGAGGAAAAGTAAAGAAGCCTGGTAGATGCTGTCGGAAGCCAGTGAAAATTGACTTGAAGGCAAAACTTGAGAGGAGCCAATAGTGCAAGAGAATGCCAAACCAGAAAAAAGTTGAGATGTCAGCATTTGGAAGAACTGGTATCCGGTCTGGAAAGTGCCATATGTGCGCTCAGAGAGGAACTGGAAATGTACAAGCAGTGGTGTATAGCAACACCAAGGAAAAATCCCTTCTGAAATAAAGGCCCTGCTCACTGGAGAAGAGCAGAATAAATCTCAGCAAAACGCAAGCAGGCACACCAAGGTTGGGAAGACAGATGCTAACAACAATTCCTGGTGAAGACCACATAAAATAACGATTCAGGGACTAAAGCCAATGTTCTGATTCCCAGAGAGGATGAATGGACAACACTGAACTTGGCTCTGTTCAGTATCTACTGCTCAGGGATCATCTCTTTAAATCTGCAATTTCTAACAAAATATGTGATCATAAATCTCAAATGGTCTTGCTTTAACATTGAACACTTAGAAAATTTACAAACCATTCAGACCTGTTTTGGTTGGTGCTGCCACCCATGGCATTTAACATGTTATAATGCTTGAAAACAAAGGAGAAGAGAAAAATGGTTGAAGATTGTATTTTTGCACTGTAACTCCACAATGCTTTATTGGTTATTTATGTTCTTTCCCTGGAATTGTGTGTGTGTGTTCTGGTGTCACCTCCTTTCATGTTTTTGATTGCCCTACAAAGAGAAACCAAGTGGGCTGATTACTAACTAAGGTCTCAGCCTTTATGGACCTAATCTTATTTTATTATATTTACTTGAGTATATTTCCTCCATGAACCATGATTTCTCTGTGAGCCATTCCAGCATAAGCTTTCAATACGTATTAACAAAAATATACATTTCTATTTTTATAATTCACAATAGTATTACCTGTTTTAAATAATGAACACGTTAGCAAAACCACCAGGAAAGCCTTCAAGACAGTCGCTATTTAAAAATAGAGGGGGCGGCTGCTGTGGCTCAGCAGGCAGAGCTCCGACCTGCCGTGCTGGAGGTCTGGAGTTCGATCCCTGGTGCCTCCTGCCCATATGCAAATTTTAAAAAAAAAAAGAGGGTTAAAAAAAAAGACAGTTTTTAAATAGCCTCTATTTAAAAAAAAAAATGAAGGTGGTTGTTTTCTTAAACTGTATTTATTTATATAGTTTATGAAAGCTTGCTGTGACCTTATCCATACTTGGAGAGCAGTTTAGTCACATTTTATTTCTAAGCAAGAAGTAACCTTACAGACATTTCAGCAGTATACATCATCTTGACAACCCAGAATACATATGTATGTGTGTATGTATGTATGTATCTCTATTGTATATCTATATATATATGGGGGGAGGGCAGGAGTGAATGTTCACACACATTTTCTTGTGTACTCAACGAACTTGGAGAACTTTTCTGAAGAAAATAGGATGAAGCTAGCTGCTGAGATCGAGTTTCTGCCTCAAGAGATCTAGAATAAAATAAGGGACAAATTGGTGATAGATCTAATGGCTGTAGCTATAACCAGAACACTTAGTTTCTTTCCTGATTGAGTTTCCTCATGAATGTGTCCTGAGCCAGGAAGAAAGATGCTGCAGCTATGCATCTGGTTCAGTCCTGGCCATGACTCTGCTGTGGAGGGACGCACTGGTGCTCAGGTTGGGCCCTGCACCAGAGGACCTGGCAGGAGATGCAGAAGAGCTGAGCAGTTCTTTCCAATCCCTATCACAGCTACATTTACTTTCTTCCTAACATATGGAGTGAAGCTTGAGGAATCAACCTCATAATATGACACTCAGATAGACCTAAGAATCTTGATTGTCCCAACGAAACACTGTAACTCTCTCTTTCCCAGAATTAAACCAAGAGTTGTTTTAAGTTATAACTGTCCTTCACTCTAATGAAGCAAATATTTGGCTTCTAAACAAAATGTTTTGCTACAAACTAGCAGTTTAAGAGGATGTATTACATTCTAGATTGTCTGTGAGGTGAAACATAAGCTGGACCACATAGTTTATATATTATAACATATTTTTGCCCTTCACTCAGGGCATGAATTTGAATAAAGTTCCTCCCCTTAGCCTGTGTTCCTAAAGACCTCTTGCACTTAGGTTGCAAAATCAGATCTCCAGTCTGGTTGTGTGTGACTACTGATATACCACTAGCCCATTATGCTGGGTGTCTCTGTGTTTTGGAGGACTGGAGGTTTAAGAATATTTAATGCCTTTTTAGGATCATAAATACAGATAAATTAAGGATTGTTGATATTTCAGGACTTCAGAATTTAAGTGTTTTAAATATAGCGTTCAGATTATAGTGGGTATGTTTTGCCATCTGGTCTACTCAATTGTCTATTTTTACTTTGCAAAACAACACAAGACTTACTTTATGTTGGTTTGTTCAGTACCTTGTGAATTCCTCAGAAGAGTTATTTTCAAAGCAAACATTCCAAGATGAATATGGCTCTTCAATAGAATGCCTCCATTGTGCTTAAAGTGTTTCTTCCCTGGTTCTAATTCTAAATTACAGGGTTATTTGGGCTTTTTTTCTTTTTTTTTTTTGAGGAAACTTTATAAGAACAGTGACTATGTCCTTATGTAGAGGATGTATAATTTGGATTGAAAGTAAATTATAATTTATTTGAGTTTACTCTTTCACCTATTTCGTCACTGGGAATATATCAAACCAAGAGAAAGTTTCTTGGTCTTAAAAAGGAATGATTTGATTGCTTTGAGTATTTTTTTTTTTAACATGGGCAGGCACCGGGAATCGAACCCGGGTCCTCTGGCATGGCAGGCAAGCATTCTTGCCTGCTGAGCCACCGTGGCCCGCCCTGCTTTGAGTATTGGGTTGGCTGCAAGCTTTTGGCCACTTTGAAGTGTGGCAATAAATCCCACTGATTAAAACAGCTGAAGCATTTCTGTCCCCATTCCAGATAAGAAGAAACACACCAAAATCCTGGCATCTCTCACTTACCAGCAATGATAACAAAAGAGGTGAGAGAACAGAAGAAAGTCAGAGTGTGAGTGAGCTCAGTCCCTCTGGAGCAGTGCTGTTCTCCTTTCTTTCTGAATAAACAAAGTAATGTGTTTTTTCTTTTTTTCCAAATAAAGAAAAATAAGTAGTAAATACATTTGGGTTTAGACCAGTCATATTCTGTCATTATTTTAGCATAGACCTACTGCATCTGAGAGTATCTGAATATACTATGGAATAAGTTTGGCCAGTCCAAGTTTTAGGATATAGTGTAAGCTCTTTAAAAATATATCTTTATATTATATCTAAATAAGAATCTCTTCTACTGTGGCAAATTCATATCACTGTTTACCAGTTAACTGGCAGTATTTATCAGCAACACTGTTTAGCATTTTATTTTATCGTCTCTGACTTATGAGCGACATGATTTGGCTCACTGCAAAAAGTTCAGGTTTAAACTGGACTCTAGTTTGGCTGATATATAGGCAAAGAAAATGTAAAAATATAAATGCTATACTTCACAATAAATCATTTGCATATTATCAATTACATATTTAGTTTTAAAAAAGGAGGAAGATTATTGTTAAACTACATGGTTTTTGGGGCACTGGAGGCATTTTTCTTTCTCTGAAGAACATTGTAAAACTATATTTTTATGAAAAATAAAAAATATATATCTAAAAAAAAAACCCAATCATGAGGCTGAGGAAATCTCCAAACTAAATTAAATATCCTCAAGCATTTTGGTGACATGAAGGAATACCATGAATCAGAAATACAAAAACAAGGAACAGGGCGGGCCACAGTGGCTCAGTGGCAGAGTCTGGCCTGCCATGCCGGAGACCCGGGTTCAATTCCTGGTGCCTGCCCATGCAAAAAAAAAAAAAATAACAAAAATGAACATAAATGTGTTGTGGGGCGCACCAAAAGAGAGACCACACAATTCAAAACTGCAAGTCAATTGGGAGTCTTCATTAGCCGGCCAGCGACTGCCTCAGAAACCTCCAAGAAGGAAGATTCAGACAGCAGCCCCCCCTTCCCCCGCCGAGGTTTTCAAGGTGTGCTTAAAAAGGCTAAAATCATATTGCAGTTTTGCAGTTGCTAGCAAGCAAGCCTATCACAGAAGCAGAAAAATGCTGTTAGCTGTTGCCAAAACACATACGTTCCCTCAGTTTCCTAACACTGATTATTGTTTAACTCTAAGGGACATTCCGCCCCAATGTTGTGGGGACTTTCCCTGTTTGGGCCTGATTGATTCCTCCTGGCCCTTCACATTTCCCATTGGTTTTAAGAGAGAATCAAATCATTGTTTTTTCATTTTGATTACAGATCTATTGATACTGGGTTCGAAGGACTAATAATTTAACAGTTTGTATTTTTCTCTGCAGGTATGAGGTTATACAGTTGATTACACAGGGTCCAAACATTAAGCCTAATAATATGAGAATTAGGGGCCCTGCTACAGCGGACAAGAGCATGGTTAGCCATGGGGACCAGGAAAATAAGTTTTCATACCAGTTGGTTTCAGTTTTTCGGTGTTCTTCCTGCTCTCGTAACCTGCTATGGACTAGGGATAGACTATTTTTAACTACCCCTGAGTGGTTGGCATTGAAGCAGCAGGCTTCCCAGAGAGCCATGCATAAACCTCCTTGTTTTAGTAATAGGCCAAGTCCCTGTGAATTTGGAGGACGACCTCGGCTAGTGAATCCAGAGAATTTTCTAAGTGACTGACTGAGCTTTCTAATTCACTAAGATCAAGATCAACTTGCTGGCTCAGGGTTTTAAAATTTTGGTCCCCAGTGATGAGGGCTGAAGTTCCTTTTGCAGTTGATCCTGCGATGCCTAGTCCAATAAGGAGAGGCACCAAGATTAGGGCTTGCTTGGCTCAGTGAGTGATTTTCAAATGTTCCCTACCTCCTTCCCCAGAATAATAATAAATTTGGGGGATAATATGAAGTAAAACACAAAACTCCCTCTCAATGGCCATAATTGGGGGAGTTATACAGGGGGTGATACCAGATGTGCAAGCAAACAAAGTACTGTCAGGGGCTACAAGGAGGCAGTCCCATCCATTCGGGGTTGAAGTTAAAATGTCCTTTAGTGATGTGAGGAGTCCGCAAGAGTTACTATAAAGGGATTTAGCTGGATTAAAATCTTTGGAATAGATACAGGTTTCCTGGCTTTGGCGATCTCCCAGGGTGAGTTTTGGTTCCTGTCCCCATTTGCATAGGTGTTGTCTTTGTGCTTCTCGTACTGAGAGGTTTCTGATGTGAGTTTCTGTGAGGCCTAGGGAAATATTACCTCCTGGTTCCTTGGAGCATTTCTTTCCCTCAGCTGGAATCTACCTGAGCGCAGATGTGGCATTTGGATGATACCTGCCGGGCTTGTTGTTGCAATTGGGGAATGTAGTAATCTCTCTGTATGAGTTCAGTTAGTTTCGTACTGCCCAAGTGTGTACTTCGGTGAACCTGGGTAACCAAATTTTTCCCCAGGTGCTCTGGCACTAGGATTCTCCCATGCGGGAGAATTTTCCAACCATCCAGATCTGTTTTAGTGCCCAGAGTTTCGCCCAGTCTAATCTCTTCCCCAGTGTATTTTGGAGAGCTCAGCAGCACTCGCCTCGGTAAAACAGGAAGTATCTGCAGCGTCTCCACTGGTTTTGGGGCAACCTTTTTTGCCGTTTTATCAGCCAGGGCATTTTTTTCTGGTGATTTGAGTTTCAGCAGTCTGATGTATAACTTTGCAATGTATATATACTTTGCAATGTATAATGGCTGCCCTCTTTGGCAACCAGATAGCTTCTAGCAAGGCAAGTATTTCTGGTATATTTTTTATTTCTTTTCCTCCAGATGTCCAAAGTCCCTGCTCCTGATAGAGTGCCCCATGGACGTGCGCCGTTGCAAAGGCATATCTGCTATCTGTATAGATGTTGACAACCTTCCCTTTTTCCCACCTTAGAGCCTGGGTCAGAGTTATTAGTTCGGCTTTCTGGGCCGAAGTCCCATGTCCTAGGGCCTGAGCCCAGATGACCTGGTCCGCAGTTACCACCGCTGCCCCCACATTACTGATTCATCAGGATTTGGGCAGGGGTTGTCGGTGAGATCAGCCCTCAGGTTCATGAGAGATTCTAAGATCTCACTGGGGCCTCCAAATGTTGTGGGGCGCACCGAAAGAGAGACCACACAATTCAAAACTGCAAGCCAATTGAGAGTCTTTATTAGCCGGCCAGCGACTGCCTCAGAAACTTCCAAGAAGGAAGATTCAGAGATTCAGAGAGCACTCACCACCCCCCCACCCCCGCCCTGAGGTTTTCAAGGTGTGCTTATAAAGACTAAAATCAGGTTGTGGTTTTGCAGTTCCTAGCAAGCAAGCGTAATCATAGAAGCAGAAAAATGCCATTAGCTGTTGTCAAAACACATTCCATTCCCTCAGTTTCCTAACGTTGGTTATTGTTTAACTCTAGGGGACATTCCGCCCCAATGTTGTGGGGACTTTCCCTGCTTGGCCTGATTGATTGCTCCTGGCCCTCTACAAAATGCATGAAGAAAATAGGAAGAAACGAAACAAGAATTTATTAAATTCAGAAAACAAATAGGATTATCTTTAACACCTCCCTACTCTATAGGAAAAATCAAAGACATATAGTTTATTCGTTTCTTAGGACTGCCATAACAAAGTAACACAATTTGTTCTCTCAATTATGGAAGCTAGAAGTCTGAAATCAAGATCTCAGCAGGGCCATGCTCCTTCTGAAGGCTCTAGGGAAGAATCTTTCCTTGCCTCTCCCTAGCTTCTGGTGGTTGTCAGGAATCCTTGGTGTTTCTTGGCTTGTAGCTACATCACTCCAATTTCTGTCACTGCTGTTACACAGCACTCTTCCCTCTCTGTGTATCTATTTTTCTACATGGACTTCTTATAATGACACTAGACATTAGATTTAGGGCCTACTCTAATCCACTATGACCTCAACTTCACTAATTATATTTGTAAAGTCCCTATTTTCAAATAAGGTCACATTCTGAGATTCCAGGTAGACATGAATTTTAGGGGAGGCACTATTCAACCCAGTACACATAGTAAAAATAATTTAAAATACTAGCCTAGCATGAAATCTAAGTCTTAGATTTTTTTTTTCTATGTCTCGTGTATTTTATTTAACATGGTCCTGAAGATTCTCCTTGTCCATACCCACCCTTCCATCTCTAACCCTACAAGAACACAGGGGGCAGAATAAATTTTCTGACTTCCTTAAATAAAGTGAAAGATAAAATATGATATAGATACAGATATATCATATATAATGTGTAGAAGGAAGATAGGAAGAAAACTCTGAAGACCTGGATTTGTTTCATCTCTGCTCGTGTAACTTCAGGCTATCTCTCCGAGATGAGAGATAGTGATGTCTCAATTTCCTTTTATACACCTTATCTACCTCTCAAAACACCTATGACGACAAAAAATATACAGTCAATGGCAGAAAGATGGTGATTGTTGAAGGTGTACCTTCAACAAGTGATTGGTAGAAAGGAGTTCATTGTACAATGTTCTAAACTTTTGTGTTTGAAATTTTCCATAATTTTTAAAAATTAAAATTAATGATAATCCCTTCATCATAAAAACACATATTGCAAAAAGAAAAAACAAGGAACAAGAAGAAAAGAAAGATAACCCTAAAATTTGCGTACGATTATTCCCAACTCTCTTCTCACAAACCGTTTTCCCTCTTCTGCTTTGGAGGCTGACTGACACAGAAGAGTTGAAAAAGAAATTAGGAGGTTTGATACATTCTTACTATCATAAGGTGACAGTATTTATCTTCAACTTCCAAGGAGAGGATTACTTATTTCCCTGATTCTCAATGTAAGAATCCCTTACCTTTACCACAACCCTGAAATGTCTATATTTTACTTTTTCTCGTAACATCAACCATGTTCCCTCATTTTAAAATTAATTCTCACCTTTTCCCTTAAAGTATTTGTTTAATCATCTACTAGTGAAGTACTTTTTTTCCCATACAGAAGGAAATAATTTTACTTTGCAATCTACTACAAACTTGCCTCTGTATGTGTGTCTAACCAACAAAAATTTCACAAAATTCTTACTGTATGTGTGTATTACTCTACATTTATTATTTAAGCATATTAGATATTCTGCTATGCACACTTGTTATTCCATTTGTTATTAACAAAGGTTGGAAGCCACTGAATTGATTTCATACTCACAGTGATCCCCAAAATTTGAAAAATACTAATCACTGCACTTTCCCTAATCCCTGGATACTGAGTCCCCACTCAAATGCTGATCTTACCTGGCAGGATATTCAGAGTATTCCTCCATACCAGCAGATTTTGTCCTGACAATAATTTCAAGAATCAATCCTCTGCTTTACAAGGGCCATCTCCTGAAGCTCTGACAAAGCAAGATCTCTGGGTCTCACTATGTCTCCTCCTGGACTGAACCGCAAGCAGTTCATGGCAGTCTTTCAACTTTTGACCACTACAAACAATAAAAAAACGCATTTTATAACCCAGTTTAAACACGTGAATACACAAAAGCTTCATAAAATACATGCCCTTTCTGTACGCGTTGCAATCTAATTTTTTTTTCCTAATATTTCAAAAATACCTTCTATACCTTCATTCTGAGGCCCAATTTTATTCCTGTGACTCTGGGCCTGGAGATTTAAAGGAACGATAAGAAACTGTGATTAGAACCTTCAAATTTTGGCATGAGAAAAATTTCTACAACCTCCACGCCCAAGTTTTACCTATGTCATGACTCCACGAAAATGGCTGAGCGGTTTATATAAAGCCCATTTTAAAGACATAAAGCAGATACGTCCTTAAAGCGATGCTATTAAAGAATAAGCATGGTTAGCCTAAACCACTTGGGCAGGAATAGGCACACTGAGTTTGACTCAACCGATCTCCTGGACACAATGGCTCATCTCCCGGTGCTAAACTCCAGACGGTGGCTCAGATACTTGATACCACACCCTGAGAAAACCTGTAAGGATGAAGGGAACGGAAAAGGCAGAAAAGTGCTAAGGAAAGACCTGCAAGCGCACACCGGTCCGGAATCAACCCGAAGGGCCGCGAGAATACACGCAGGCCAGGCAGTTGCGAGGATGCATCGCGATCCCTGCAGACGCTCCCACGACTCCGTCGGGAGCGCTCCGCTGCCCGAGCCCGTCGCCACCGACAATGGTCATTTCCCACAGAAAGCTCGTTTCTTCTCAGAGACAAGTGCCCGGTCAACTACGACTCCGGGGGACAGTAGTCAGACCCGCCCTAAGGCCTCATCGCCTTCCCAGCCCCCGGCTACGCCAGACTGGGGCGACCGAGCTGGGGGCTGCAGACGGGAAATGACGTCACCGAAGCAGCCGGAAGTCTGGCGTGCGTGGCCCGCTGCACAGTCAGAGGCCGTGACGTGGGGTGGCAGCCTTCTTGCCCACACAGTATGGGAGTAAGTTACGTGGTGGGGCGCTGTGCTCTCCGCTGCGGCTTAGCGGCCGGCAACCTGGAACACGGTTCTCCCCCTTTCTCCAGCGGGGTTGGTCTTGGCTTATCCTCCCATGCGTTCGGCCCCACGCGCAGAGAACTGCTGCGCTAGACTAGAGAGTCTATAGACGGGTTCCATTTACATGGTTTAGAAAGATAACCTAGGTACACTCACCAAGCACCCGGGTTGGAGAAAATTATTTTCACTGATAATACCGAAATAACCGGATATTTGTAATCATCAGAAACGAAATGCAGACAGTGAAATATTCTTTACTGAATTTCGTATACATATAATTATGCCAGTAATTTTTTTAATGTTATCGTTCAAAAAAAGTTTTATGATAATGGTTATTTTTAAATTACATTAGGGTATATTTTTGAATGAAAGCATAGGCCTACATATTAGTCTGTGGCATTAATAGTGACATAGTAGTTTGTTTTCGAGTCTTGCACACATTTCCTAATGACTAACGAAATTTATCTTCATATTCATCTTCAATAGATGGTATAGCTGGATTTGTCTTATCCCTCTTAGTAGACTGAAGAACGCTTTGTTTTATTAAGCTTAATTTCAAAATGTTTCTTTCACATGAAGAAACAGAAATACAAAAAATAGGAAAATCTTAAAAGATAATTTAGTGGAGATTCATGAAAAGTCCCACTTCACAGATAACTGTTTCCAAATGTCTCTGCAGTCCAAAAATTCTAAAAAAGAAAAAAAAATTCCGAGGTGACATGGAATGGTGGAATTTAAGGATCATGCACAACATCCCTCCTGCCCTTAAAATAAAACGAGACCTTTTCTAAGTCCGTCTTCTTCCAACCAATTACTCTGTTTATTGTTAAACTTCTTACATAGAGGTGACCCTTTCCTCAATACAAAATTTGATTCTCTTGTTTCTCTCTGGGGTCCTTTCTAGCTTTATTATTTGGATCTTGTTCCTCTATACTCACTTCATGCCTCAGTGACACTGGATTTTTCTATGGCACCTGAACACACCTATCGCATCCCTGATGTATACCTATGCAGGTTTTCCACTCTTCTAGCTGATCTTTTTAAGTTTACATTTTGCTTTGCTAAGCATTGCCTAAGCCAAACCACTCCAGTGTCTCTCGGGGCACAGGTATTCTCCTTTCTGAGGTCCCAGAACAAACTGTACCACTTTTGTTACAAGTACACTGCTTTATATTAAAATAATCTGTAGAAATGAATTTTTTAAAATCTACTAGATTAGGGTAGACTCTTGATCTTCATCTTTATATCCCATGGAACCTGAGACGTGCCCTGTATTTAGTTTCGTTTAAGCACTCAGACTATGCAAAGTAGCCACTGTTATTCTAGTCTGGTGTCTCCCTGCATCCCAGGAATTACATGGGATGCCTGCTGAAAACGCAGCGTTGCTGGGAACCTCGTAAGACCAATGAGTCAGACTGCGTGTGAAACCTGGAAAACTCTATTTTAACAAATTCCCCAGGTGATTTATTTGCGTAAACTATTTAAAAGTATAAACGACTGATCTGAGTTCTACGTTGCAGAGCGTATTACGGGCTTCAGGAACTCTCGCTGATGCGCTTTCTCAGGCCTCCACCGTGCCTCTTACACAGCAGGCCTGCAACTTTGCAGAGCCCACCAGGAAGGCGAGTCTGAGCACAGCTGGGAGGGCCTGGGTTCTGGGGCGCAGGCGCAGCGCTGCGTGTCCGTGTCTACTCTGTTCTGCAACTGGGCGTCCGCGTCAGAAGTGTTGCGTCCGGGTGCTTGCTGCGGCGTGACCAACTGGGGATGCGGAGCCGGGGACGATCGGGGACGCGAATAAACGGTGTCTGTCACGCCCGAAGCCCGGTGTGCGCTAGGTAGAACGGCCGGTCGGCGGGTGGTCTCCCTTTAATCCTTCCGGCTTCCCCAAGGCCCACAAACTGTGGTTCCGACCCGGACGCGGGTGTGGCCCGGGTGTGTCCAGGCGCTCGGCCGGAGGTGGCCGGTGAGTGAGGCGCGCCGGGACCAGCGGCCCCGCGGGTGGGTCTGGAGGCTCTGGGAAGTGGTCGGCGGAGACACTCGGCTCCTCCTGAGCTGGGACGCGGTGCTCCGACGCGCATACCCGCAGCGCCCAGCCCTCGTCCCGCGGGCGGGTGCAGCCCTTTCCTTCCGCTGCGGTGACAGCGGGTGGCGTTCCCGGGTGCACCCCAACAAGATGGAAAAGAGCAGGATTGCATTCCGCTCCCCGGTGAGGAAGGCCATCTATACCCGGGGTTAGGATGGGTGTTGCCCAGGTGCTCACCGTGTGCCGAGCATTGCTCCGAGAAATTTTATGTACATGAACTCATTTAATCCTCGCAACAATCCCGTGAGATAACGTATTATTATTATTATCCACGTATTTCAGATAAGGAGGTTGAGGCACACAGATGAAGTACCTTACTTGAAGTTACAGGAATAGTGAGTGGTTGCTTTTATTTTATGGTTCTCATGATGAATATGGGTATTATTGACAAATTTTGTGTATCTTTGTGCGTGCATTAGTTGTAAATGTGAGCCTATTTCAGTGTACTAATCAGCT
Organism: Myrmecophaga tridactyla; assembly: GCA_004026745.1. NCBI lineage: Eukaryota > Metazoa > Chordata > Mammalia > Pilosa > Myrmecophagidae > Myrmecophaga > Myrmecophaga tridactyla. Next base: position 26,986 of record PVIY010022961.1, on the reverse strand, counting down.
CAGCTGATTCCTTTGTCCGAATGCTCCAGGGAGCAGTCATCCCAGTGCCACCAAGCAAAGCATGAGGGAATGACTATTCCAGAAACTTCAGAAGCTGGCTCCTTCACAATGAGATCATTTCTTTAGATTCAAATGGGTAGAAAATAAGGGAGAATTCTTCTTGGATCAGGAATTGATAATAGGAGGAAGTAGCACCATCAAAAGAATTGAGGATGGCTAGGGTAATAGAAGGTAGCAAGGCTGTTAGGATAGGAAAGTTTGCCACGTAAAGGAACAGAAGAGGTCTGTTGGTGCTTTTGTGACCAACAGTCTGTGAGCACTTTGTGACCACTATACTTGACTGGGTAAAGATTTGCTGAGTACAGTATCCAGAGAGCAGTAAAGAAGTGCTGATCCAAATAACTAAAGTAGGAGGAGGAAAGGAGAGGCAGTTTTCCACATCATGGAACCTTGTTTGGAATCCCTGACCTTATCGTAATAGTGGTCTTGCCCTCTCTGACTCTCCCTGGCACTCTTGTCACATCTACCAGCCCTCCTTTCCCCCATTTCATTTGCATCCTACAAAGCCAGGAAAAGCAACAAATCTATGTGCTTTAGAGCAGCGGCTGCTGAAGGGGGCCTAACAAATCTGAGAGGATGCTTCTTTAAATGTACACCATTAAAATTTTCAAATTAATTTATTTGAGGTGATCTTAGCCATAATATAAGCTCCTTATTTTGTATATGCTGTTCCTTATTATAAATGCTTTGCCATCTTTTAATTTGTAGCTTTCACAAAATCTTTTTGAGAAAAGACAAGCAAGCACAGTAATGCCATTTTACAGAGAATGGAACCAGATTTTCAGAAAGGTGAGTGACTTGCCCAGGAATGCACAGTCCTATGGTGGTGGAGCAGTGTTAGCTGGCTTCTGTTTTGATTCTCAGGAGAAGTAAGGTGACTACCAGATGTTTTCTTGAACTGTGCCAAGGATGTTATTTGCACCAAGGTGGCACTTCAGTGGGGGCCAGAGAATTTAATCCTTTTATTACATAGTTAGAGCTTTTAATGTGATTGGGCCTTACTGCACCCTCTCAAGGACTACCTTCAGAGGTAGTCACTCTCCAGCCCTCTGGAATCATGTTCCTGCTGGTAGCCCTCTGGGATCAGTAGAGTTTAGTTTCTTGGCCAGAAACTGATACTGTGACTCAGTTGTTCTTTCCTTACCTACTGAGAGGCAGTAAGTACTGGGGAGTAGAGTGGGTTTGAGTCCAAGGTGTATCACTTGGCGCTGGATCAAATTACTTAACCTCTCTGTATCTCAAGTTCTTTATTCATACTGTGGAAATAATAATGGTATCCCTCTCACAGACTTACTGTGAGGAATGAATGAGTTAGTATTCTTAAAATGCCTAGAACAAGCAGACCAAAGGAGGATCTTTTCCAGACATCTTACCTCCAAGTTTCACATTAGATTCCAATTTTTTTTTTAATGTAAGTAGAAACTTTCCCCAATGGAGTTTCTTTGTGTCTATCATATATGTCACATATGCAAATACACACATAATGCATATACAGTTATACATGTAATGAGCTTGTTTGAAATGTGAAAACTACATTTTAGTTCCCTTTCAGTACATGGTATATACAGTAAATTGAATTATACATAATATAACAAATAGGCCTAATTTAACAATCATCTAGATATTAATAAGCATAAGTGAACTCTGGACTTCAAATTGCCTACATCCTTCGAATTCTGTCCTAGTTCTTTCTCTGTTTAGGATGTCTTTTACCTAATTTTCAATATCCTTTGTTACAAATTTCAGGTCTTCCTGGTTTCCTTTTGCATGCAAAAACTTAAACCCTTTCATCACAATATCTCTTCTCCAAAATGAAATATAATTTGTTATAATATTCCACTATATACAAAATTCCCATTAGTTTCCACATTGCATGGGTGTTCTCACATTTCCAAGAATTTCTGTTAGGGATGAACACTTTGGATTTAGAGGCTTTTGAGGCTTTGTAATTTACCAGCTAAGACATGCACTGTTCATCCATCATGTAACTGCCAGTGCTCAATTCCATTCTACCAGAGTAGTTCTCTACCTTTCAACCCACTATCCCCTTTACTATAGATAATATTAGCTACCTATAGACATAATTTCCAAAATATCAATATATTACCTTAACTGTAATATAAAGGAGAAAGAAAGGAAAGTAATTTATAATAGAATAATATATATTCTATTGCATATTATGTAAATATGTAGATGACTGGATGAAATAGATGCCTGTACCTATTCATAGAATCACTATGAAATACAACAGCTACAAATGCAGACTGATATATGAGAGTTGTATTTGTGAATCTAATACCATACCATGAATGGTTTCATTTTCCTGAAATACTGTACAATTCCTAAATAAAACAAAGCATAATATTTCTTTGATTTTCCAGTATATAACAAAACTGTACAAATACTTTGTATTTATATGTAAAATGGTGTTAGGTTCTAGCTTCAGATGTTTTGCTGGAATATCTATCATGCCTGGCCCCCCACTAAATTCCAATAGTATCTTTCAATCATTGCGACAACCAAAAAGCCCTCCCAGATTTCAAAGATGCTTCCTAGAGGTAACACTGCTGCTTTAAGGACTACTGTACTAAAAGAAAGAAGGAACAGTGAACTGCCAACAAGGTAACGATGGAGTGGTATAAGGATCTGGGCTATAAGAATTTAGAATAAGCCTGCTAAACTAGCAGTAAGGCAAGTCCCTATTAAGGAATGTTGACGCCATATAAAGGAGACATCTGGATTTTATTGCAGGATTCTCAAAAAAAAAATTAGAAATTAGACTTCCCCAGCAACCAGGTGATAGGACATATCTGTTCCCTGTTTCCACTTGGAAGGCATGTTCTTAGCAAAGCTGGACATGGACAGCACCATCATGTTGTTCTGAAGGCTCTTTGTGCATGGCTTCTTGGTGGATATCCTCCAAAATTCACCTCCATATCAGGGAGGCTCCTGCTGTATGAGAGAGGAAAGACTTGTGAAACCAGATCAACTCTCTAACACAGTGGATCTCAAATTTTGCAGCAGAAATATTTGAGAACTGTTTACGAGGTGTATCCTTTCTCCTTGCTTCCTATCATGTACCAGGGTTCCAGATAAATTCACAAGTGAGTAGGTTAAAGAAAAAGCTTTAGTGGGGAAACTTAGAATCCAGAGATGGGCAAGAAGAGAACACACAGTTTCCTAGATTCTCCCATTTTCTCCACAAAAAGGCTTGCTAGGGCCATGATGCTTTGCTGAACACTCGGTATAAGTCTGTGTTCCAGGAGAGGGTCTTGCCATTCTGTTTCTCTTTCTTCTTATACGGCACATATAAGAAAAAACTTGTCAATGGGTAAAAAAATAGACTGTTCAGTGTCAAACTGTCCAGTGTGAATATGGGATGCCAGTTTTTAAACATGTGCTAGCAAACTGCCTGGAACCTGGGAACCTTGTGGTTGTTGGGAAGTTTGGGTCCCTCTGATAGGGGGAGGAAACCACCGGTCCAATGAGAGGCTGAGTTTGTTTTTAGACCCTCCTCCTGGGAGAATAATTTAGGAAAGAGGATTGATCCCAGCCAGCACATTGGCCAGGCAACTCAGAGTGTGTTTCTCAGGCTGTTTTTGGACAATTCAACTTGTCAAGTCACACCAGCTTATTAAAACTCAAATGCCTGTGCCCCATCAAATTACAGGTCTGAGATAAGATTCGGGCATCTGGAGTAACAAGTTCCGTAGGTGATTCTGATGTGTATGTGTGCTTATTTGTATGTGTATAACCTGCCCAAGTTGGTACACATTGGTGCTAAAACCAATTTTAGCACCTTTCAGATGGCCATTTTCTCTAGCCCTTCCTGCCTAAGCCCCTGGAAAATTCACCTTACCTTTTTTAAAGATCAAAGCATCAAGATTGAACTCTGAACAAGCTCTGTGTCTCCAGCACCAACAGCCTTGTGTTAAATCATTTACAGTCAGCAGGAATCCTGGCATGAGAATTGGACACGATCACTCAGTTGGAGGGAGTACTATGGATGCTGGATCTGTAGGGACCTGAAGAGGAGAGTGCCCCCAAATGCTTATCTAGGTGAGTAGTGTCATAAAAATACCACCAATTTGATATTTAGGAGACTTGAGCATTAGTCTCAGCTCTTGCAATTAGCTGGGTGACCTGAGCAAATTATTCAGTGTCTCCTATCGGTCAAATGAGGGAGTTGGCCTATATCAGGTGAATTTTAAGTTCTGTTGACACTCTGATAGTCTTTCACTGTAGAATTATTTAGAAGAATACCTAAACTTGCCAGAAGGAGAGTTTGGGGGCAAATGGGATTGCAGTGTGGTAGTTAACATTTCTGAAATTTTGTCAAGAAAATGGTTGCATGCAAGCTTGATAAAGACATCCTTCCTTTTTGCTTTTTTAGGGCCTATCTTTTCTGTACTTGGGAGTCTTTACTCTTCTCATTCCTCTTTGTTCTCTCGTTTTCCATGACCAATTGGCTACAATAACTAATAGTCTATTTAACCTTCTAATCCCCTGATTTTTCTCATCAGCAAGTGTATCTACTTATTTCCATTTTTTTGGCTTAGCTTATTACCCAGTCATCTTTCTCATATTTCTTGATGTCTCTGTGTTCACTGTACCTGCTGTAAAAGCTCTCTGCGTCTTATTTCTTATGGCTTTTTTCACTTTTCTACTATTGTCCCTTTTGTTTTCTCCCCAGATAAAGTTGCTACTGTGCATGACTTGCAAATTAGTTTTTTGTTTCTAGTTTACTTTACCTGTTCTCAATATGTACCAGGTGATATTTTCACTTTAAATGTCTTTCAGATAGGGAGATTTGAATGGAACCAAAGCAACACCACCAATCAGACTATATATGAAGAACTAGATTTTTCAGGTTAAGCAATGGAAAGTCTCAGAGAGAATATTGCCAAGGGTCCTATGAATGAAGAAGTCTATAAAAATAAGGGCCGATTATTAAGGCATGCAAAAAATCCTGCACAGAAGAAACCCTCATCTGAGAAAACAGAAATCAAAAAACTGTCAGTGAGTCTCAAGAAAGTTTCCACTGGGGAGGGAAATCTTGAATCCAGTGGATTTAGTCTGAGCCCAAATCTTAATACACAACAGAAAATTCCAAAGGGAGATAGATCTCACACATCTAGGAAAAACTCCAAAGGTGATTCAGACCTGATTAAACATCAGAAACTCTTCCCACGAAGGAAACCTTGTAAATATAATGAATGTAGAAAAGCCTTTAGTTACCAATCAGACCTTATTGTACACAGTAGAGTCCATGGTGGAGAAAAGCCTTTTGCGTGCAGTGAATGCGGGAAAACTTTTAGCAGAAGTACACACTTTATTGAACATCAGAGAACCCACACTGGAGAGAAACCTTATGAATGCAGTGAATGTGGAAAAGCTTTTGGCCGGAGTACACACCTTAGTCTACATCAGAGAATCCATACTGGAGAAAAACCATATGAATGTAGTGAATGTGGAAAAGCCTTTAGCCGAAGCACTAACCTTAGCCAACATCAGCGAATTCATACTCAAGAAAAACCTTACAAATGTAATGAATGTGGGAAAGCCTTCAGTGACCGTTCATCCATTATTCAGCATCAGAGAATACACACTGGAGAGAATCCCTATGAATGCAGTGAATGTGGAAAAGCTTTCAGTTGGATCTCATCTCTTATTGAACATCAGAGAACACACACTGGGGAAAACCCCTATGTGTGCAGTGACTGTGGAAAAGTGTTCAGTCGAAGCTCATCCCTTATTGAACATCAGAGAATACACACTGGAGAAAAGCCTCATGAGTGCAGAGTGTGTGGAAAGGGCTTCACTCGGAGCTCATCCCTTATTATTCACCAGAGAATTCATACTGGAGAGAAGCCTTACAAATGTAATGACTGTGGGAAGGCCTTCAGTCAGAGTTCAACTCTCATCAGACATCAGCAACTTCACACTAATGAGTAATACCCAAGCTTTTAAAAATCAGTCTTAGCACAAAAGCACATGTGCTTAAGCTCCCACAGCTGAAAAGAAAAATGTATACATGTTTGAATTTTCTTGCTAGCTGTAAGCCAGTTTCAAACTTTTCTCCCTCCCCTGTTCCCTCCCTCCTTGCCTCCCTCCCTTCCATCCTTCTTTCCTTCCTTCAACTAAATGGTCAATTGAGTGATCAGTGCATCAAGGGAACAATTTTTAAAATGGCATATTCAATCCAATATTCTGGAGGGCTCCCACCTTAGAGTATACAGTTGTTTCCCCACCTTTTCTATCACATGGGGTCCCTAATAACCTAACCTAAATAACCTCTTTTTCCCAGCCATCTCAGCCCCTTCACTTAAAGAGGAAATACTGTGTGTGTATTCACAGTTGTTAGCCCCAGTAGAAGAGAGTAAGCTAGCTTCAGCACAGGACTAAAAATTTCTCACCAGTTTGTGAATAATAGTTTTTAGGCAAGTTTAGTCTCTGGATCTGTAAGGACAGATTTTTCTCTTCTTCCCTCCCTCAATTTTTTTGCTGTAATATATTTTCTCAAAGTATAACTCAGAGGGGTTATTCTAATGTGCCTAACTAATCCTGGTTTTAGTTTATCACATGTTTACCAAGAATGTCCTAAAATGTTAGAGATGTTTAGTTCCTCAATTATCTTGAAAATAAATTGCTTCAATTGCTGCCCTATTTTTTCAGTCTTTCTTTTGTTTACAGACTTAGCGAAATTTATACTCTCTTGCTTTGACTGTTATCAGCCTTGTAAAGCTGATCTCAAGGACAAACCTAGTGCCTATTTCTCAGTTGTCTTTCTGCTTGACATTTGCAGATTTAGCACTCTTGGCCTTTCATGCCTTAAAAATAAGCTTCTTCTGGGATCCATGATTCTGTGCTAATTCATACTTTTCCTATCTCCCAGCGCTTTTCTGATTACCAATGATCTGCTCGGTGACTTTGGGCAAAAGTTGGGCCAGAATAATATTGTTTTATCAGGCTATAATACTTGAGGTTATTCAACTGGACTGTAAGCTGCTTGAAGGCAGAAATCTTGTTTTAGAATCCTATAAAACATTGTAGAGTACTGAGTAGACCCTAAATGCCCTATTCTTACTGTTTCCTTATTCCAATTTTATCCCCTGCTAGCCTTTATTGGAAATGGCCTAAAAATTTATTCTTGTCTGTCCATTCCTCCTGCACGACGGCCAAGTTCTCAGTAATTTACAAGAGTAAACGCATCATTGCTATCCTCATCTCCCTATCTTTATCTAGCTGCCTGACTAAACTACCACTACTACAACTATAGACTAATGTTCAAATTAGTCTATAGTTGCCCAGTTGGCACCCCAGAAAAAGTTAAAACTCCTTTGAATCAGGCCTTCCACTGTTGGGTCTATTTACCTTTACTTTTCATCACTACATATGGCCAGCATCTCATTCCTATTACACTCATCTCACATTTGGCCTTTTTTGAAACTGTTCTATCGTACCCTTTTACTGTCCTATTTTTTTTCCTTTGAATCTCCAGAAATCCTAGTCACTACCCCCTTTTTAAAGCCCCTCTCAAGCCCTTACTTTTCTGTGAGACTTTAAGTCCCTCACCTTAGAAATCCTTTGCGGCAATGGTTTGCATTATTCTCCTTCATTAGACATTTTTTTATTCTGTTCTCTGGTTCTTTCATAGGTATTTCTTCCATAAACAATTTTGAAGTAGAAATTATCTTACCTCTCTTATAAGCCTCATAGATAGTATAATGCAGACATGGGCTTTGGTTTTAATCTAACCCAGGAGGTGTTAATTTAACAGTACAATCTCTTCTGTCTTTTGAATAGAGAAATAATCTCAAAATATTTGAGTCCTTTTGTCTTCTTTGAGTTATATATATTACTAACTCAGGACCAACTCTCCTTTAGAATGCCTGGCTTGCTAGGTGCTTGGCTTTCCATTTCATGAGGCTGTTGTAAGAATTAAGTTTATTCATATGAAGTGAGGAAAACAGTGCCTGGCATATAGTAAGTGTTTAATAAGTATTAGTTGTCCTGATTCCACTGCTTCACATCTGCCAATAGCCTTTCACTTCATCCCCTGCAGGGTTTATAGCTCCAGTACCAGAAATGGAAAATAAGGATCCAAATAAGTTAGAAGATATTTCTAATAACTGCCATAATAATCAGTCGTTGTCTGTTTTATTTATTATAGCTCTTTTATAAAAAATTATTCAAAACAGCTTATAAGATACAATAAAATAGAAAAACAAAAACACATGAAAGTCAGCATTAGAGAAAGCAGGAAATGCCTAGAAGATCAAGATCAGGACAAGCTGTGGTATCCCACACAGTTATTCAGTTTGGAATGTAAACTGAGCATGCTAGTAACCAAAGTGAGATGGTCATTTGCTTATCTAGTATTTTGAAAAAAAAAAAAAAGTGGTTCCTTCCTCAAGGAAAGCAAAGGTTTTTCTAATGCTTAGATTTAAGGTGGATTTCTCCATTGGCCTTTATACATTATAACAATTTTACAGTGCCCTCAATAGCATAAAAGCTATGTATCCTCAACACCAAGCTTACAGAGGCTCTCCAGTGAATAAATATTTAGCTCCTAGTAGAAGACCAAAGGGAAAGGTGTGAAGACTGCTTTTGGTGTGGAGTTGGGTTAGGAGGAATAGGGGTAGAGTATATTAATCAAGTGCTTTCTGAATACAGGAAGATAAGCTCTTTGCACATATTTGGTACATTTAATTCATTACATTATAGGATGAAGTTTACAGATGTTAAATAACCTACCCAAGGGCCACGACTTGACCCCAATTCTACTGACTCCAGTACTGGACCTCTTAAATGGGACCCTAGCAGCTGGATAAGATCCACAAAAAAAAGGGAAACTATTTTGGTAAGGGCATAGGGAGGGGAAAATGCTCTCAGTATGTTATAATAGATAATGAAGGGACTGGACTGTCTATAGCAGGGGATTCAATGAAGTTCAAAGTGAGAAAGTTGGTTTAGAATGAGTTAAGTAAATGATGTCAAGTCCTGAGTAATAGATTGTGTTTGAACTTCATCCCTTAGGCAGTAGGGGAATAGGGTGGGGGGTGGGATTATGGTGGTTAAGTTTGGTTGGGGGGGGAATTAATATCTTAGGGGAGATAGGGTGATTTGGGAATGAAAGACTGTGGGCCGAAACTAGGTTGGAAGCTGGAGTATTCGATTAGTGGTACTGGGAAATTGAGAGCTGTGAACAAGATTCAATGAAACTGGTGATTGGATTTAAGCAATGAAGGAGAGGGACAGTGGCTACATCCCTTAATTGATATTTTTTAACTTTAGTGTAAGTTGCTAGGGCAGGTAGGGAAAGATTTCTGGCACTCAGTCACAATACAAAAGTCCAGCTTGGATGGTTGGTAAGATTGAGCTGCATCTTTAACAAGAAGTCAATAAGTGGAACCCAAAGCTTGTAACAGGAATTTACAGTGGGGAAGTCCAGTCAGAAGGTGAGAGTGATAGGAAGTGGGCGGCCCTATTTCAAGAAAAAACAGATCTTCTCATGAGGCCAGGACCACCTTGACTCAGCTCACACTGAAGTTGAACCTTTTCAAAATAATCTACTTTACACAGTGCCCCATCCAGGAGCTGGGCCTAGGCCCTTCCTTTTCTAATCCCACCAGTAGAGTAGAATCCAGTCACCTCCTCTTGTTGTTGCTTTCCAGCACACACCTGCCCCTCTCCCTTGCCCATCCTTTGGGAATCGTAGTGAGGAAGGAGGCCCATACATGCAAACACCATGTCTGTGACTAGGTGCCTGGGCCCTGTGCTTCGCACAAGCTCCTGGCCCTTCAGCCTTGGAGGCTGGTGGACCGTGTGTACAACCCAGGAGAGTGCCAGCAACTGGCCCAACATCCTGGAAACACTCGTAAGAAAGCTGGGCTTAAGAGCCAGGAGGGCATGGCATCTGCTCCTAAGAAGTGTGGTCCCAAGGTTCCAAGCTTAAGGACCTGCACCAATGATTGCACCACCAAGGTCACAGTTTTGGGAGGGAAACCAAGGCAGGCAGGCAGCTGAGGCCTGGGTAGGGCCAGCGGGCATGCCTAGTCTACCACTGGATCCACTTCTCTTTTGTTCTTCCTTCTTTTCAAGCAATAGCTTACTAACTTTCTATTCAAGATAGTTCAGAAGTAGGAGTCAGCACATGTGGATTCAAGTTTTAACTTTACCTCCCCTGAGAAGGCATGTGAACATAATTTAATGTATGAATGCAATTGGGTCTGGCTATAAAGTGAAATCCAGAACACCACACAACCTTTTCTTGAGAAAGAAGAAATGACTAGTAGCATAAGAGTTGTGAAAATAGCAAATGAGTTTTATTTTACAAAAGAACCAATGCTTCAGATTTGCTGACTTCTGTATTGAAAAGTGGCTGAAGATAGCATTTTATTTAGAAGATTTTCTTAAAAATAAATATACAAAAAAAATAATAAATATACAATTTCTTCTAGGTGAAGGTGACATTTTAAGAAAGGCTGAAAAAGTAATTATTTGGGGAAAAAAAGTTTGGAAACATATGATTTGAGTTTTGTTGCCCAAAAGCATGAAAGTGTGTCACCTACAAAATCTCTGCAATTTGAAGACAAAAAATTTTGACTTTCTAAATGATAATTTTTTGTGGAGTCCAAACCTATTTGTTAAAAATATTAAAATGCAACTCATTGATTCACAAAAACAACTCTCTCCAAGAATAGGAAAAATAGAAATTCATTAGCAAAATTTCAGCACAAGCCTTTGCACAAAAATGGGTTTGAAAAATGAGTATGTTGATTTAGTAAATATATCCAGCAAAACACTTCTTTCACTAAAACTAAGTATCAAATAAATTAAATTCTGAGTCAGACCTCCATATTGCTGTATGAAAAAGCATTAAAACAAATATTAAGAATATGAAGACTATGAACTCTGATCAATATAACAGAGAGATGAGTGAGATGCTTCAGGACTTGTTTTAGTTTGTAAAAGCTGCCAGAATGCAATATACCAGAAACAGAATGGCTTTTAAAAAGGGGAATTTATTAAGGTGCAAGTTTACAGTTCTAAGGCCAAGAAAATGACCAAATTAAGGCAAGTCTATACAAATGTCTAAATTAAGGCATCCAGGAAAAGATACCATGGCTCAAGAAGGCCTGTGACATTCAGGGTTTTGCTTTCAGCTGGAAAGGCACATGGTGACATCTGCCAGCTTTCTCTCTAGGCTTCTTCAACAGGCTTCCCCAGGGCTCTGCCTGTTCCATTGGCTCTTTTGGTTCTGGTCACTCTAAAGCTTTTTTCCAAAATGGTTCCCTCTTAAAGGACCCCAGTAAGCACCTTGAATGGGTGGAGATGCATCTCCATGGAAGCCATCTAATCAAAAGTTACCACCCACAATTGGGTGGGCCACATCTCCATGGAAACAATCAGAAAGATCCCACCCAGCAAAATTGAATGAGGATTAAAGGACATGGCTTTTCTGGGGTACATAATAGCTTCAAGCGGCACAGGACTCCATCCGTCCTCCACCCCACTCCCTACCCTCAGAAACTTTGAACCAACAGCAACTGAAGTATCTTTGTAAGACAACAGAAGTATCTTTGTAAAAGCCTCATAAAGGGGCAGTGCGATGGTGGCTTACTGGCAGAATTCTTGCCTGCCACGCGGGAGACCTGGGTTTGATTCCCGGTGTCTGACCATGCCACAAAAAAAAAGCCTCATGAAAGGATGCAGTAACAGGATGAGAACCCAATTAAGAAAAGGACCTGGCTGGCGTCTCTTCTCCCCATCCAGCTCCATCATACTCCTGGTGCCTGTTCCAAAGGGAGCAGAGTAACCCAAACAGGGAGCATGTATGTTTGGCCCAATCTGCTTCCTGGTGGCCTGAGGGACTTGCTGCCCAGACCTTGCTCTGTGTGTAGAGAGTGACTCACTGAACTTTTCTACAGAGCACTGTGGAAGACTAGTCAAGTCATGCTGGCTGGGGCAAGGGATTGTTGGCTGAGGGACGTGTAGTGCAGTGCCCAGGACCCTGAGGAAAGTATTTCCCAAGGAAGTGGGGACATTTGTATCTGTGTCAGTAGCGGAATTCCTAAGGCCACTTGTGCATGCCCAACACAAGAGGTATGTGCAGAAAAGATCACCGAGTTCTTTACATCTTGGCTTGGAACCATTCTTCAAACTCATTATATGGATAAGCCCCGAAGGAGAGCACTCCCACGGGTCAATCTGTAAAGAATGGGAACGGGTGTTTTCTTTTTCCTTCTCCTCCTCCTCCTCCTCTTGTTTCTTGTTAGCACCTGGCATTGAAGGCAAGTTCTGTCATAACACTAACTGGATATAAGTTTAAGGAACAGATATCTCAAGAGTCGAAATTCAGCAAAAACAGACTAAAATATTAATATGTCCAGGTTTCATTAAAAAATTACAAAATGTATAAGGAAACAGGAAGTGAAGTCAAGGGAAAGGACTAGATTAAAGCATTAGAATCCATCAGTGAAAAGGATCGGACTGGGACGTTACAATGATTTTTAAATAACGGTACTAAATATGGTCAAAGAACTAAAGGAAAACATGGACAAAAGAACTAAAAGAAATCAGGAAAATGGGTGAATAAAAAGAGAATAGCAATAGAGAGATGGAAATTATGAAAAGAAACCAAACAGAGCTGAACCACGGTAACCAAAATTAGAAATTCCATAGAGAGGTTCAGTAGCAGATTGGAATTGGTAGAGGAAAGAACCAGAGAACTTGAAGATAAGACAATTGAAATCATCCAGTCCAGGGAGTAGAAAAAGGAAAGAATGGAGAAAAGTGAACAGAGCCTGAGGAACCTGTGGGACACCATCAAGCATACCAATATATTCATCATGAGAGTCCCAGAAGAAGAAGAGAGAATATTCAAAGAAGCAATGGCTTAAAACTTCCTAAATTTAACTGAAGACATGAATATACACATCAGAGATACTCGGTGAACTCCAAATAGTATAAACCCAAATAGACCTACATTGTGCTGTGTTATATTCCAACTGTTGAATGCCAAAGTTAAAGAGAAAATTCTGAAAGCCACAAGAGAGAAGCAATGTGCTATATATAAGGGAGCCTAAATAAGATTAAGTGCCGATATCTCATCAGAAACCATGGAGGCAAGAGGGCAGTGGGAAGTTATAAAGCTGAAAGCAAAAAATTTCCAATCAAGAATTCTGCATGTGGCAAAACTGCTTTCAATAAATGATTTTAGGAATTATGACATTCTTAGATAAACAAAAGCTTCATCACCACCATACTGGCCCTACAAGAAATGCTAAAGGGAGTTTAAATAAAAGGACACTAGATAACTGACTAAAGGCACGTGAAGAAATAAAAATCTCCAATAATGATAATGCCATGAGTAAATATAAATGCCAGTACTATTGTATTTTTATTTGTAATTCCACTTTTTACTTCCTATAGGATATAAAAGGCAAATGCATTAAAATGTAATGATAAATCAATGGTTTTGTACTCATAATGTATAAATATGTAATTTGTGAGAAGAACTACTTGAAGGTGGGGGGTGGAGGAATATAGGAACATAGTTTATGTATGCTATTGAGATTGCTATCTTGTATAAAAGCAAAAGAGATTGTTATAGATTTAGGAGGTTAAATTTAAGCCTCATGGTAGTCACAAAGAAAATATCAGAGACTATGCGAACTCATGGAGGCAGAAAGTAGACAACAGGTTACCAGGATTGGGGAGCAGGGGCAATGGGGCATTAATGCAAAATGAAGGTAGGGTTTCATTTGGGTGTAGGAAAACTTGTAGTAATGGGTTGTGGTGAGGATATTGCAGCATTGTGAATGTGATTAATCTCACGGAATAGCATGCTTGGGAGGGGTTGGGATGGGAATATGTATGTTGTGTATATGTTTCCATAACTAAAAATAAAAAGAAAGAAATAATAAAGAGATAATAAGAATTAAATGCAATACATAACACTGAATGGGATCAAAAAATGGAGGAGAAAAGGCTCAAAAGGACATTATTGGGACAAAGGAAAACATCAGAATATAGAATGTGAGTTTTACATCAACTTTAAATTTCTTGAATTTGATAACTGCACTTAAGGTGATTGTGTAAGTGAATATCCTTGTTCATAAGAAATGTATGTGGAAGTATGTGTTCAAGGAGTGTGATATGTATAACCTGTTCTCCGGTATGCAAATATAGGTAGGTAAGTAGGGAGGGAGGGAGGGAGGTAGACTAACAGACAGATAGATGATGGATGGACAGACGGACAGATAGATAGAAAGTATGATACGGCAAAGGTGATAAATTTTAAAATTGATGGACCTGGGTATCTGGAGAGGTAGGGTATGTTGGAGTTATTTCTGTGAGACTTGATTGTTTTTGCAACTGTCCTGTAAATTCGAAATTGTTTCAAAATAAAAAGTTTTAAAAAGTGAAAAAAAAATGAAAAGAAGAAAGACATTAGAATTAAGGCAAAGGGTTATTCTGCAGGAACTTTATGTAAAGTTTTGGGATATGGAGGCAGCAGCTGATGATAAAGTTAGCTATCACATCCCATGAAAACCATTTCTTTTATTCCACACCATATTCTGCCTTTTCTCTCCCAGCACAGGATATGTTTAAAAATTTGGCTATGAAAGGAAATGAAGGACATGGAAAGGGCAGATAATTCTGGGATGATAAAATTTAAGTAAAGGGTTTGTAGGGTATCTCAAGATCACCAGGATCATAATTCTATGGTTTTTTGGGTTTTAATTTTTCTCTCAAAAATCATAAAACCAGTCAAATCCATTTGAACTCATTCTCTCAGAAAATATTTAAATTCATAAACGATAACATTCACATAAAATGTATGACAATTTAAAACATATGTAAAATTAGCATAGAACCATGAACTCCTATATGCCCATTGCCCAGATTCAACAGGACCTCATGTCATTTCATCCTCACTTATTTCATTATGCATTTCTAAAAACCATGTACAAGATCTTACATAACCATACTGCTGCCATCATACCTAACAAAATTAAGTCATTTCTTGGAGACGTTTTTATTATTTTTGCATGGGCAGGCACCGAGAAACCAACCTGGGTATCCAGCATGGCAAGCAAGACTTCTGCCACTGAGCCACAGTCACACCACCCCAAGACCTTCACTTTATATATGAAACATAACCTGAGCTTCGGTTTTGGAAAATGGGGAGAAAATGTAGTAGCCCTGGGGTGTGGAGTCATTCTAAGTTTAGGGGTTGAGACAGGACCTGTCTTCCATATTATATTCATCTTCTGTTTCATCCTACCTTTCAGGACCCTGGTGTAGGACTTTGTTAACAAAGCTTGTTGGGTCCTTCAGAGAACTGGCTTCCTGCTGAAGAGATAGAGATTTGAGTCCTTGATAGAGAGTTCCAGCTAAAGAAATAACAGTTTATGAGTTGGATGATGGCCATTCCATGAGACCCACAGGGCCCAGAGGTACAATTAGAACAATGCAGGCTGATGCTTAAGGATGCTGTCATGAAGGAGAATTCTATCTTAGGAGGAGGAGTACCCCACATAGAGACCTTTCACAGGAATTTCAGGTGTTTTAGATACCCAGAAGCTGCTATGCTGGCAAAGCCCTGAACCAACTCACAAGCTCTCCCATCAAAGGTGACAGACAGATTCACACCAAGATATAGATACTGGAGCTGTTAGAGTAGTTCCTGGTGACCTCATCCAGGGAGATCAGGGCTTGAGGTAAAGCACAGCATCCAGAGAACAGTGAGGTAATTGTAGCCATGGTGAAGGATTTTCCCCAATGTTTGAGGAAAGAGGTGAGGATCTTCCACATTTTACTGGTGGAAGGAATGGATCCATTTTTCTTATGGACTGATATACTTTCTCTCAGAGCTCTTGGATAAGCAACTGGGGAAAAATTTTCTCAGCTTGAAATTAGGGGATGCTATTCCTTGAGTAGTAATATCTGGATCTGTCATATTGATCTATCATTAAAAGTTAGTTTTAATATACATGTTATGTGGTTCTGTAGAAGGTTAATTCTGAAGTAGCAGGAAGATACTGTATGCCATCTTAATTTCTTTAGTCATGAATACAGAAACTTAGGGTAATGAAGAGAATACAGAACAAGAATGGATGCTATATCTACCAGTGTAGCTTCCCTTAGCCCTCAGATTTGCAGGCACCAGGTGGGCAAAGATGGGGAAAGGATATTCTAGAATGTCAGCAAAGCCATTTATTTTTCAAATATGTATTGAATACCTGCTATGTACCAGACACTGTCATTATACAAACACAATAAAATACAGTCTCCTCTTCAGGGAACTTAGTATCTAGAGGGGAGGATACAAACATTACATTGATATTAATTATGTAATTACAATTAAGATAACTGCTATACGAGAAAAGTACAGAGTCAAAGAATAGTGTAACAGAGTGACCTAATCTAAACTGGAGTGGAAGCTGGTCAGAGCTCTTCCTAAGTCATTGGAATAGGGTTATATTCAGGGAAAAGTAAAAAAACCACTTTGGCTGGAGTATGGGAACATTGGAAACTATAGGAAAGATAGATTGGGTTCATATTGTAGAGGAATTTGAATGCTTAGGAGTTTGAATTTATCCTTAAAGTAGTGATGGAAACAGGATGACAGATAAACTGCCAGAAGATTGATCTCATTAGAATATATATAATTTTATGTTGAATAAATTAAAACAAGAAAAGACTAAGCTAGGAAATGGGTTATGATAATTATTTGGACATGAACTTTGGTGGTACTAGGTTGAAATGGAGCTGAATAGAATAACTTGAGATTTTATAAAGCACATAAACCATAGCTCAAGAGTCCTTTTCTTCCATTTCAGCTCTCACAGCAACAAATACTCTAAAATTCCTTAAGGAAGACTTCTTTGACAGCTTCTCGGGAATTTTTTGAGCAGGAGTGAGACAGACTTGGAGGGATAGAGCTCAGTAGCACTGATTCTGCCATTTGCTGTCTGGATCCCCTTAGGCAGGTTACCTCTAATCTTTCAACATTTTCCCCTCTGTAAAATGAGGGAATTCCACTTGAGGACTGAAAGAGATTTGTATTTGAAATAATAGACTGGCTATGTCTGTAGTTAACAAAGTAGAGGGAATAAATGAATGTGAACAGATCATTATTTAGTATATGAAGACTTAGCAGTTTAGTTGTTAGGATTAAAGTGGATCTCTGCCTACCTCCTAGAAGCAACTTTCTGCCCTAGTCTTCTTTCTGCAGTCTTAAGTCATTCTTTGTCCCTCTTGACCTTAATTCTCTCTTTTGGGGAATGGACCTTTTTTCTCCATTCCTCACTTACAGATTGAGCTGGTGGCATGGTGATGCATACAAAAGTCTGGGATACAAGTCAGGGTTAGCTATATGCAGGAAATCAAAGGTTGTACACAGGAATGAGTTGTGTTTTAGAGAGTATATTGGATCTCTTACAGAGCAACTGCTCTTTTTTTCTTTTTTTCTTTTTTTTTTAATTTCCAGGGGGCTTCCCTCCAAAGGCTCAGCTAGAAATTAACATCTGCAAGGTTTGGGCTCTGACTTTGCAGAAATACCTTGCATTTGTCCATGTTTAATGGTTTTACTTTTTCTACTTTTTTCTTTTTTCAGAAAAGTCTTCCACTTTTTCTGTGCAAAATAGAGTAGGAGGTATCCTAATTTTACCTAAGAAAAAAGTAAGGTACAAAGAGATTTCCATAATGCCTCACAGCTAATAGTTGTAGAGCTGGTTTCCTGTCTTTCTGCTAGGATGCTCCTCTCACAATGAGAGATGAGGAAATAGGAATATTTTCTGCTATCATAGGAGGAAAGCATCAGGGCTTTGGTTAAATTTCCTGTTTGACAAAGGAATGTCATTACTGCAGGGTGCTGAAAATAGATGGTAATTAATATTTAAAAATTTTAACTTGTGTGTGAGACTAAAGCAAAAAATGTTTATTTGGTACAAAATTTATATTTTGATTAGTGCATTTCCTAATATAACTTATGTAGACAGCTTAATTGAACACCATAAGTACATGGAACCTTGCGTAGGACATGAGATTTTGTTGGTTTGTCCAGAGTGATGCCCGGATAAATTCCAGAGTGATTTGAACAGTGAATAAAACAGTATTTGCAAAGTCCCCTTCGGGGAATGGTGAGAACGGGGGAAAATTCAACTTCCCTAAGTTGAATTCTTGATATTCTCACAAGCAGTGTGGACAACCAAAGCTATAGGCTGAGCCCTCAGTCTTAGGGTTTGTTCATATGAAACTCAACCCCACAAAGGATAGGGCAAGCCTACTTAAAATTAGGCCTGA
This sequence comes from Myrmecophaga tridactyla, assembly GCA_004026745.1. NCBI lineage: Eukaryota > Metazoa > Chordata > Mammalia > Pilosa > Myrmecophagidae > Myrmecophaga > Myrmecophaga tridactyla. The sequence goes on along the minus strand of PVIY010022961.1, from coordinate 8,608 downwards.
GAGTCACCTCCAAGAGAACCTCTTTTGTTGCTCAGATGTGGCCTCTCTCTCCAGCCAACACAACAAGCAAACTCACCACCCTCCCCCTGTCTATGTGGAACATGACTCCCAGGGGTGTGGAGCTTCCTGGCAATGTGGGACAGAAATCCTGGAATGAGCTGAGACTCAGCATCAAGGGTTTGAGAAAAACCCTAGAATGAGCCAAGACTCAGCATCAAGGGATTGAGAAAACCTTCTTGACCAAAAGGGGGAAGAGTGAAATGAGACAAAGTGTCAATGGCTGAGAGATTCCAGAGTCAAGAGGTTATACTGGAGGTTATTCTTACACATTAAGTAGATATCACCTTGTTATTCAAGATGTAATGGAGAGGCTGGAGGAAACTGCCTGAAAATGTAGAGTTGTGTTCCAGTAGCCATGTTTCTTGAAGATGATTGTATAATGATATAGCTTTCACAACGTGACTGTATGACTGTGAAAACCTTGTGTCTGATGCTCCTTTTATCTACCTTGTCAACAGATGAGTAGAACATATGGAATAAAAATAAATAATAGGGAGAACAAATGTTAAAATAAATTTAGTTTGAAATGCTAGTGATCAAAGAAAGGGAGAGGTAAGGGGTATGGTATGTGTAATTTTTTTTTTCTGTTTTCGTTTTATTTCTTTTTCTGAATAGATGCAAATGTTTCAAGAAATGATCATGATGATGATATGCAGCTATGTGATGATATTGTGAATTACTGATTATGTATATAGAACAGAATGATCAAAATAGAAATGTTTACGTTTGTTTATTTTTTGGTATTTAAAAAAATTAAATAAAATTTTTTTTTTTTTAAATCCTGTTTGAGATCTTCCAGAACACTGGGGACAGATCTGTGAATCAGAATCAGGGACCTTTATTTTTAGAACAAGGATCTGGCCTTCAGAACAGTACCGTTTTGTGTTATTGGGAAGGAGAGGGGCTTTTCCTGGCTTCCATTTGGTCTCTTGCTATCCTAGAAGAATAAGGCTTATACTGAGGATGTGTGTGACAGTGTTCCAGGTAACATATCCTTTTTTCTTCCAATCTTGCCTTTTCAGGACTCTGCCCTTTCCTGAGGTGGGAGCACAGAGAAGGAGGAAATAGCCTTACAGGAATGAATACATCCAGATCTCAGGTGAATTACTATTTCATTGACTTTTCCTAAAAATGTCATATCAGTTTCCTTAGTGAATATATCTTTCATCTTTGAAGTTTCAAGCCAGGTCCTACAACTTGATCCTAAATCTCCATAACTGAGGGCTAAGCCTATAATGCTGGGTTTTTGTAGGAGATACCTGTTGCTCTCCCTTCGTTTCTATTTATTTTTTGTTTTTGTTTTGTTTTCTCTTCAGCCACCTTTCTCTGCAGTTTATAATTTGGAAACATGGTTTTTTTATTTAGCCTGAACCTCTAGGTTTGAGTTTGGGAGACGAGTGAGTTGATTCCTTTGCAGCTTTTTAACTAGTCAGATGTGTGGGCCCAAAGGGTGCCTAATGGTTCAGATAGCATAGGTTTAGACCAGAAGAGGAAGTAGAAATTCTTCAGGGCTGGAAAGATGGAGCAGGAATCCCTCACATTTTGGAAAACACAGGAAAGTTTTTATTTTCCAGATGGGCAGAGATGCCCAAATTCCCTAAAGCAGCTGGTCTTTTCTGACCGGACTTGAGGCTCTTGGAATTCCTCTATGAATTTCTGAATTTCAGGGAATCAGGAGAACATTGGAGAACTCCTGACTAAAATAAAACATGGTGGTTTTAGAACAGTGATCAACCTTTCTTCCTTATTCATATGCAATATATCTTCCATGAGTTCCCCACCCCTGAACTTGAAACTGAGTAATATATCTCCTTCCCTAGCCTATTTCAAGGTCCATAGGGGCAAAATAAATCCTGGGTCAGATGAAGCAACAAGTCTGATATTTCAGGAGTCAGTGATATTCAAATATGTGTCTGTATACTTGACGAGGAAGGAATGGGGTCAAGGAAGCAATGGTATTTGAATTCAGCTCTGTGGGGGTATCATACTCGAGAATAACAGGAATCTGGTATTAGTGGGTAAGGAAGACTTTCTCATAGGATTTAGTATATGACCAGAAAAATTTTAAATTCTTTTGAAATAGAATTTAGTATTTTGAAACACTTAGCTAAAAAGCAGTGTTTTGTGGAGCAATTTTAAGGACATGGCTTTCCTTTGTTTGGTGGGATTTCCTTTGGCTATCAAACTGGTCAATTCAAAGATTACTGCTTTTTAATTTCCATTATGTATATAGACAGCGGTTTTTTTTTTATGTTTTCAATGGTTGCTTTTTTTAAATGCAATTTTATTGAGATATATTCACATACCACATAAACATCCAAAGTATACAATCAACGGTTCACAGTATCATCATATAGTTGTGCATTCACCACCACAATCTATATGAGGATATTTCCATTTTTTCCACAAAGAAAGAAGAGGAAAAGGAAAATGAAGAATAAAAAATAATGAAATGGGGTGGGCCACGGTGGCTCAGCAGGCAAGAACGCTTGCCTGCCATGCCAGAGGACCCGGGTTCGATTCCTGGTGCCTACCCACGTAAAAAAAAAAAATAAATAATAATAATAAAATGAAATAAAAAGGAGAAACAACACCACCAAGAATCCCATACCTCTCCCCTGTATACTTTTTAAATTGACATTTAGCTATTACACTAAATGGATGCATATTACAAAGTTACTTAGACAGCATTTTTTAACCCCTAAGGAATTTGTACTTTGGTAGACTTGGGTATATGGCAAAAATTTCTAGGGGGTCACTTAGCAGTGACCTTTTGTACCACTACCCTTTACCAAATATAGTATAGAGGATTTTTTTTTCCTTTAATTTTCTCTCTTGGCGCTTTTAGCCTAGTCCTTTTGATACTTGTTCTCCTTGATATATCATAACAAACACTAAATTTTCAGTCAATTGTAGAGAATGTAGTGTCTACTTTATAGCACTATGAGACTCTCAGAACAGAAACCAAATGTAGATAGGAAAATAACAGATACATAGGTTGTCGACTGAGCCCAAGTGATGTGGTTATGACTTGTTTTATTTTAAAGGCAGCTAGGATTGTAACTGAACAAAATTCATGGATTCTTTAGTCCTACATGCTCAATAACCAATTCCTGAGACACTCATGTTTCAAAGAGAAAAAAAAGTTTGTTAGTGGGCACGTAGTAGGAGAGCAGATAGCCTATTGGCCCCAAATTTCTCTTCCCGAACTGCAGTAAAATGGGTACAGTTTAGGGTAATGAACGCAGTGGCCTGAGAAGATGTAGATTTAAAGGTGGTCTAATCATCGAGCATGCGCAGATTGATCACATGCTTAGTTACAGGTAAGAGAATGGTTGAGTATTATAGTAAGGTATAGGTGCCTTGTAGGTTAAAGTCGAAGCTACTGTGTTTGTCAGGCAGGCATGTCAGGCGAGCCCATTTTGATTACATCCAGTTTCACTTATCAAGATAACTTTGAACTTGGGGTGGGTTAGTTCTGGGCTTACTATGTATTCTGGTGGATCTTATTCCTAACCAGATCACCTTTATGCATATCTCTAATTTAAATCTGATCTCTTTTTCCCACTTTTTCTTTTTTTTTTTTTTTACATGGGCAGGCACCAGGAATCGAACCCGGGTCCTCAGGCACAGCAGGCAAGCGTTCTTACCTGGTGAGCCACCGTGGCCCGCCCCACTTTTTCTTTTTTTAACAGTGATGCTGATTTTCATAGCTGTAGAACTCTAGCTCTGAGCCTCAGTTGTCACAAAGACACCCGCAGTTCCAGGGAACAACCAGGTTATACACAAAGAACCCAGCATCTCAGAATTTAGAAACAACAGTTACAACTCAGGAATAGATGTGACAGCTGTAAGAGCTTACAGTCTAGGAACCTTTACAATAAGATTTCCTCTGTTAACCTATGCTCTCAAATTCAATTCTCAGAGTTTGCACATTATAGTTAGTCCATATTAGCGAGGTGTTACAATATTTATCTTTTCGTTTCTGGCTTATTTCACTCAACATACTGTCCTCAAGTTTCATTTACATTGTTGCATGCCTCACAACTTCATTCCTTCTTGCAGTCACTCAATATTCCACTGTATGTCTATGCCATATTCACCCTTCCCTTCATCAGTCGAGGTACCCTTAGACCACCTCCTTCCATTGCAAATTGTGACTACTTAATCTATTTTTAAATGCCATCATTTATCTTTCTTATAATCCTTGTTTAGGGCAGGCACTGTGTTATAATGGAAAACCCAGGTTTTCTATTGACAAGTGGCCTGCAGCGAATCACCCCACATTTTTCTACCTCCATTCTATTTTTTTTTAATTTTATTGGCAAATCTTCACACACATACAGTCCATACATGGTGTAAAATCAGTGGCTCACAATGTCATCATATCATCATATTTATCATCATCATCATTTTTAGAACATTTGTATCACTCCAGAAAAAGAAATAAAAAGAAAAAAACTCATATATCCCATACCCCTTACCCCTCCCTCTCATTGACCACTAGTATGCCAATCCTTTATCCCCCTATTATTTATTTATTTTTTTATCCATATTGTTTTACTCATCTGTCCATACCCCAGATAAAACAGCATCATCACTCACAAGACATGTCTTTATACATTGTCTTCAAGAATCAAGGCTACTGGAACACAGCTCACCAGTTTCAGATACTTCCCTCCAGGCACTCCAATACACCGTAAACTAAAAAGGCATATCTATATAATGCATAAGAGTAACTTCCAGGATAACCTCTCGATTCTGTTTGAAATCTTTCAACCACTGAAATTTTATTTTGTCTCATTTCTCTCTTCGCCCTTTTGGTCAAGAAGGCTTTCCAATCCCATGATGCCATGTCCTGTCAAATCCAGGGAGTTCTGTCCCTCATTGCCAGGGAGATTTACACCCCTGGGAGTCATGTTGTGAGTTCACCTACCAAGTTGGCTTAGAGAGAGAGGCCACATCTGAGCAAGGAAATAGGTTCTCTAAAAGAAGTTCTCTGGGGGTGACTCTTAGGCATAATTATAAGTAGGCTTAGCCTATTCTTTGCAGAAATAAGTTTTATAGGGGCACACCCCAAAATCAAGGTCTCAGCTTATTGATTTGGTTGTCCCCACTGCTTGTGAGAATATCAGAAATTATCCAAATGGGGAAGTTGAATATTTCCTCCTTTTTCCCATTCCCCCAAGGGGACTTTGCAAGTACTTCTTTATTCACTGCCCACATTACTTTAGGATATTTTGAGGCATGACACTAACCTGGACAAACCAACAAGATCTCATGCCCTGTTCATAATTGCATGTACTTATGGTGTTCAACTAAACTGACCATACATGTTTAATTAGGTAATGCACTACCCAAAATACACTTTTTGCACCTACTAAACATCTCTCCCTTTGGTCTCACACAGAAGTTGAAGTTTTAAAATATGGATGATATCATCCTTTACCCTGTATTCTTATCTACCCCAGTCCTATCCAGATCAGCTTCATTCATATCTCTAGTGGAAGTCTGATTCCTTTTTCAACTTTTTAACCAGTTCCCGTATGGGGTACTGCTGACTTTCATAGTTTTAGAGCTCTAACTCTGAGTCTCAGGTGTCACATAAATGACTAAAGTTTCTGGGAATGAGCAGGTTAAATACAAACAGCTCAGCATCACAGAATTTAGAAATAACAGTTACAACTCATGAATATATATATATATATATGCTGTAAAAGATTACAATTTAGGCCCCAACTTGATAACCCATGCTCTTGACTTCAGTTCACCAAGTTTTTATATTGTAGTTATTCCATATGAATGAGGCATGATAATATTTGTCTTTTTGTTTCTGACATTTCATTCAATATACAGTCTTTAAGATTCATACACCTAGTTGCATGCCTCACAACTTCATTCCTTCATGGTGGCAGTTGTATGTATACATCACAGTTGCCCCTTCCATTCCTCAGTCATTGTACCCTTAGGCCACCTCCATTCTCTGTGAATCACGATCACTGCCGCCATAAACACCAGTGTGCAAATGTCCATTCATGTCTCCACACTCAGTTCCTCCAGGTATATACTGAGCACCGGGGTGAGTGTGCAAGTGCTTTCTAACTGCTGGGATCACTTTTAAACTATCCTCAACAGTCCTCTCTAATCCTCTAGCCAGTCTCCTGGATCTTCCTCTGTTTATATGAATTATACATCCCTTCAATAATATTCTCTTCCTAAAATTTACAACCTCTATCAAGTTCCATTACTTTTCCTTTCTTATAATCTTGCCCGTCTTGCAGTTCATCATTTTAGTCACTTCACTTTTATCTCAGTAGCCCCAACTTAAGCCCCTCTAAACTTCTCAAATCATTGATGCTATTCCATAGTCCCTAAGAATGCCTCTGCCCTCTTGCCCTTCCTACCAGACAGGAACAATGTCTGAAGTTCCAGTGCAGAAAACTCCTCTGAGAGTTTGTTTCCACTGTCCTATGAGGAAATTATTTTTGTAAACCCAGGTTATATTCCTGCCTTGCCTCCTCCCTTCTCTGGGAACACAGTACTGAGTTCCTTTCAAGGGTCACAATAGTTCCCCTAGAATCCAGAGAATGGGGTACAGAATACCAGGATGGCTTTGTGTTGCACTTGCACATTTCCTTCCTCCTGTGAAGAATTTCTAGATTCAAAATTTGAAATCATCTTCCACTGGAATAAAAAGAAGATATATGGATGTAAAATACGAAGGGACTAGAGGACAAAAAGATGTCAGGCAGCACCAGGTGAGTGAGAGAACCACAACTGTTATGATTTGATGAAAGAATATCAGCTCACGTGGTTACTAAAGACAGAGTACCTTTGAAATACTGAAAGGGGAGGTTTTCCTTACTGTTCCCCAAATCTCTGGAGATGTGAATTGCTATGGAAGCAGGTACAAGAATATTTTAAAACTTTTCTCCTCATTGCTAAAGAGCCAAACAAAGATATGATTCCCCATACATGTTGTTCAGAAGCACTGTACCCTTAATATTTGGGTTCCTCAAATATTCCTGTTTCAGTCCCTGAAAGTTTATCTCCCTCTGAAACACCTGCTGTGCTCACCCACTTTCTATATTCCTGCTTACTTTCCGTTTTCCCTGATAAGCCTGTCGACCATTTCCATGGCTCCATGTTCTAAAAGTACCATTTTAACAATGAGCATGTGGAAACTGAAATTGAAGACACATTCTAATTTTGAAAGTAAAAAACAGCACAACCCATATCCAACCCATCAGCAAATCCTGTTGGCTGTACTTCAAAATTTGTTCCAGAATCAAACTATTTCCCACCATTTCCAACCTGACCCAAATCACCTTCATATCTCTTCTAAATTATTGCCTTCCAGTTGGTCTCCCTGTTTTCATCCTTGTCCTTTTTGCAACCCTTGATGTACACACACACAAGCTATTCTCAACACAGCTGTCAGAGGGATCCTTATCAAATATTTTTTAGATCTTGTTACTTCTGCTCAAAACCCTCCAGTGTTTCTGATCTCACTCCTGGTATAACCCAAAGCCCTCACAGTGGCCACATAGTCTGTCCCTTCATGGCCTCTTGATCTCGTCTTCTATGCTCTCCTTCTCATTCGCTATACTCTAGCTATATTGACCACCTTGTTCTCAGACATGCCAGGCCTCTCCTACTGCAGGACTTTACGTGGGCTGTCCCTCTGCTTGGAGAGCTTTTGCCCATATATCCACATGGGTTTCTCTCATCTCCTATGCCATCTTCTCAGTAAGGCTGGTTCTTGTTACCTTGTTATTTAAAATTGTAACACTTACCCCACTGGTATTTACTATTCCCCTGTCCTACTTTATTTTCCCCATAAAATCTATTACTAATACTTTACTTTTTAAAATTTTTATTATTCATTTCCCCTGCTAGATTGTAAACTTCATAAGGGGAGAGATTTTTTATTGTTTTATTTACTACTGTGTTCTCATTATCTGAAATAGTAAGAATGTAATGAATGAATGCAAAGAAAAGCTGGGTTTTAAATTTTATTTGTTTCAGATTCCTAGATGAGAACTTAGACCAAGTTAGCGATTTTCAGAGCAGAGCACATTACAGAGAAATTCATCTCACTGAGAACCTTCCTGAATGCCCATTATGTGAAGAATTGAGTGTAAGTTAGAGAAGACTAACAAAGCTTAGACGAAATTATGAAGGAAAACACCACAAGAAATGCATTTTTTGAGAAAGGGGTTTCAAAAAAATACTAGTCACCTACCCAAAATACTACCCTGTGGGATGAGGGCATGAATGTAATAGATTTAGGAGATGCTAAAGGCAGCACTCACTAAACAACAGAGTTCTAACAGGAAGAGGACACCAAAATGTAAAATACGTAAGAAATGCTTCAAATGGAATTAGAAGCTAATTGTTAGGTTACATTCCCTCACCCCCTCCTGCCCTGAAGTAACTGAACCTTAGCAAGCATTCCAGGAAACTTCCCCCACTTATAACTCCAGGAGGCCCCTTGCAGAACCAAACTTACCCCAGCCCACACAACAATCCGTGAGTGTCCCTGCAT
>PVIY010022960.1:0-40057 GCA_004026745.1 Myrmecophaga tridactyla | reverse complement strand
CTACTGTTTCCTTTCTCTCCGCGGAGCCGCCTATGGGGGAGGGGCGCCGGCCGCCGGCCGCCGCGGCTTTGGGGAACTCACAGATCCGGCCAGTTGCCGTCGGTCTAAGCTGTTCCCGTTCTGGGCGCGCTGTGTGTTCGGTCACTATCGTGGTTCCGGGAGCTGTTCTGTATTGTTTCTGGTTATCTAGTAGTTGTTCAGGAGGACGAACTAAAACGCACACCTTGCTAAGCCGCCATCTTGGCCCCCCCGCCATAGAGATTTTAAACATAAGTTTCAACAGCAGCCTTCTTTTCTCATTCAGAATATTATTTGTACTGTCATTCCCAATTATTGCACCCCAGAGAGTTGTGACCTCCAAGCCTGAATCCTCAGCTCCGTGTTTCTTCCTGTGTTCTGAATTCAAATGTGTAATCTTTCCAACTGTTTCTCTTTTGTTCTCTTCCCTGCAGTTTATCAGGTTGCTTCCTTTCCAATAACATTCCTATAAATACCCAGTGTAGTGTATATATTATGATTAAAGCAGACTTCTGCAGCAACTCAAAAGGGTTACCTTGTCATTGGCGTTGACTAAACCACCCAGAGATTCAGTAATATTTACTGCGTCACGAGGAACATACTGCTTGTATTCACCCTCGGTTCTCACTGGCCCCTGAAGGGTAGTAAAAAAAACCAGCAGTATCATCTAACTAAAGAAAAATGATACTTCTTACTGCAAATTCTTACTCCTGCCAATGTAGACATTCTAACATATCTTGCCTTTTTATTCTGAGAAGATTGTTGTTAATTTTTTCAGCTTTATCTGGTATTGATACATTATTTTGCAAGTGTATTAAGGTTCTTAGATACTTGGTTACCTTTTCAGGCTTGGAAGAGTTTATTAATCAAGAGATGATTAAGTGATCATCTACTTTTTAGAGCAGTGTTTCTCAAAATATGATTTGTGGACTACCTGTTTCAGAATCATTTATATAGCCACTAAGAATTAGAATTCTCCAACAGAAGACTGTTTAAATAAATCATGGCATAACCATTCAATAGAAATCTACTCTGCAATAAAATGAAGCAAACAACTGATACATACGACAACACAGATGAATTTCACAAACATTGTGCTGAGTGAAAAAAGTCATATGCAAACAGTACATACTATGTTATTCCATTGATAATGAGTTTCTAGATAAGGAAAAACTAATATGGAAGGTATTGCTTGGGATGGGGCATGAGGGAGCTGTTTTGAGTAACGGAAGTGTTTGTACCTGATATGAATTCATCAAAACTGACTGAATGATCTTAATTAAATTTATGCAGTTATAAATCTCCCTCTGAACACAGCCTTTGATATATCCTAGAAGTTATGGTATATTGGATTTTTTTATTTCATTTGTTTCAAGGTATTTCCTAATTTACCTTGTGATTTCTTCTTTGTCCCACAAAATTCAGAGATAAAAGGGGAAGACATTATCAATGATCTTACAGAAATAAATAAGATTATAAGAGGTTATTATAATAAATTGCACACTAAGAAATTAGATAATCCATATTGAATTGACACATTCCATTAAAACACACAAATTACTGATGGAATCAAGAAGAAATAGAAGATCTCAACAGATCAGTAACAACCACAGAAATGGAGCCAGTAATCTAAAACCCCCTAACAAAGAAAAGCACAGGACCAGATAACTTCAGTGGTGGATTTTACCAAACATTCAAAGGAAAATTAACACCAATCTTTCTCTTCCAAAAAGCTGAAGAGGAGGGAACACTTTCTAATTCATTTTATGAGGCCAGCATTACCCTAATATCAAAACAAGATAACTATATCACAAGAAAAGAAAATAATAGACAAAAATACCTTATGACTATATATGCAAAAATCCTCAACAAAATACTGGCAAACCAAATTCAACAGCATCTCAAAAGAATTATACACCATGGTCAAGTGGGATTATGCCAGGTATGTAAGGGGGGGTTCAGTGTAAGTAAATCAATGACTGCAATACAGCATATGAATAGAATGAAGGGAAAAATATGATAATCTTAATTGATGCAGAGAATTTATTTAGCAAAATCTAGCACACTTTCTTGATAAAAATACTCAAATAACTAAGATTAGAACTTCCTCAACAACATAATGGGAATATAAGAAAAACCCACAGCTAATATCCTACTCAATGGTGAAAGACTGAAAGCATACACCCTAATATTAGGAACAAGAGAGAGATGCCTGCTGACTCCACTGCTATCCAATATATATCTATTATACTAGAAGTGCTAGGAGACATTAATGACCTTATAGAGCAATTTGGCAAGAAAAAGAAAAAAAAGTCATCTACATTGGAAAGGAAGAAGTAAAACCATTTACAGATGATTATCCTATACACAAAAAAATAATGAAGCACATACAAGAAACTGCAACGTTAATAAATGAATTAGAAAAGTAGTAGTGTGCAAGATCAACACATGTAAAAAAGAAATCAGTGATGTTTCTATACACCAGCAATGAATAAAACAAAAAGGAAATCAAGAAAATACAAAAAGAAATAGCTTATAAAGAAAATGATTTATAATAGCAGCTAATAGAATAAAATATCTAGGAATAAATGTAGTCGAGGATGTAAAGGAATTATATAGAGAGAGCCACAAAACACTGCTACAAGAAATCAAAGAAGACCTAGATAAATGGAAGAAAATTCCATGTCTGGGATTAAAAGACTTAATATCATTGAGGTGTCAGTACTCCCCAAAGTGATTTACAGATTCAATGCAATCCCATTCAGAATTCCTATTGCCTTCTTTGCAAAAATGGAAAAGGTAGTCATCAAATTCATATAGAAGGGCAAGAGACTCCAAATAGCCAGAATTATCTCTACAAAGAAGAACAATGTTGGAAGACAAGACTTCCCAATTTCAAAACTTACTACAAACCTACAGGAATCATCAGGGAATACCCTGATCCTGTATCAAACATTAGAAACACCCAAATCAATAGGCTAAGTCCTTGCTCGTGAGGCTTACTTTTGTGAAGCTTATGTAGGTAGCAGAGAGGTTTAGCCTACCTATAGGTATGCCTAAGAGTTACTTCTAGAGGACCTCTTTTGTTGCTCAGATATGGCCTCATTCTCTCTAAGTCCAACTCTGTAAGTGAAATCATTGCCCTCCCCTCTACGTGGGACATGACATCCAGGGGTGAAAGTCTCCCTGGTGGTGTGGGAGAGGACTCCCAGGGATAAGTCTGGCCCTAGCACCATGGGATGCAAAATTCCATCCTGACCAAAAGGGGGAAAGAAGTATAACTAATAAAGTATCAGTGGCAGAGAGAGTTCAAATAGAGTCGAAAGGCTACTCTGTATGTCACTCCTAGGCAAGTTTCAGTTAGACACTACTACCTAAAATAACTTGCCAAACCCCAACCAAAACCATTCCTAGCCAATCATAAAGAATACCTAGGGCAATATATAAGATTCTATAAAGGTTCCATTCACTAGGGTAACTTTCCAGGAACCTATATCCTCCAGATAGATGGGTCCCTGGACCAGATAAGTCCTGAAACTATAGGGCCCCACCTCTCTAGAACATCAGCCAGTTCCGTCTCCTTACCCCATATTACTGACAGCCCTTTCCAACAGGAAAAAGTTAAAATGGCCATAGTTCAAATACCCCTAAAGAGAGGGATAGAAAGATCAAAGGTGATGGTGGAGTTGCACATAAAAAGTAGGGTTTACCAAATGAATATGATTACCAAGAAATATTGGTATTTCTTTTAGTCTCCAGTATCTTAGAGTAGCTAGAAGTAAAAACCTAAAATTGTAGAATTGTAAACCCATACCAATCTGAAATCTGTTCTACAACTAATTGTGGTGCAGGGCTTTGAAATTTATTGCTTTTTTATATGTTATTTTTCACAAAAAGAAAAAAGTCTATTGTGATGATAAAAATATATTTATTCCTTCTAGCCTCCTATATTCTGGAGCAGCTAGAAGGAAAAATCTGAGATGATGGTATAATAGCCCATGACAAACTCTGGGATCTGTAAGAACTTGTTGAAGAGTGCTTTGAAAAGCATTGTTTTCTTCTCTCTTAGCTTTGCATATACATTATATTATACCATAAAAAAGTTTTTAAAAAGCTACAATATGGTACTGGCACAAAAATAGACATATAGAACAATAGAAAAAAATTGAGTATACAAATAAACTCTCACATCTATGGCCAATGAACTTTTGACAAGGATTCCAAGCCCACTCAATTGGGAAAGAATAATCTCTTTTAACAAATTGTTCCAGGAAAACTGGATCTGTATATGTGAGAATGAAAGTGGGCCCCATATCACACCATACACAAATAGTCAACTCTGTATGGAATAATGACTCTTTATATAAGAGCTAAAACTTCAGGGAAATCTCTTCAGGACTTTCTATTAAACAATAGATTCTTAGGCATTAAACCAAAGGAATGAAAAACAAAAGGCAAAATAGATACAAGGGACTTCGTCAAAATTAAAAATTTTTCTGCATCAAAGGATGTTGTCAAGAAAGGGAAAAGACAACCAACAGAATAGGTGAATACATGTGGAAAACATATCTCTGGTAAGGTTGTAATACCCAAAAGGTGTAGCAACCCAAATGTCCACCAACAAAAGAATGGATCAACAAAATGTGGTATATACACAACTGAATACTATTCAGCTGTTAAAAGGAATCAAGTCAAGACACGTGCTCTAACATGGATGAATTGTGAAGATGTCATCTTGAGTGAAATAAGTCAGACCCAAAAAGATAGATATTCTGTGATTTCACTTATATGTAATAACTAGAATATGCAAATCCATAGATACAAAAAGCTGAGTATAGGTTAACAGGGACTGGAGGGTGAGTGGGGAGTAATGCATAATAGAATCTGTTTTCTGTTTGGGGTGTTACAAAGTTTTTGTAATGGATGGTGGTGAGGGTAGCACAACATTTTCAATGTGATTAATTCCACTGAATTGTATGTTTTGGAGTGACTGAGATGGGAATTATTATGTTTGGCATATGTTTCAATTTTTTAGAAAGAAAAAAAATGAGACATTTACAGTTAAATCATGGATTAGATTTAATAATGGAAGAGAAAATGTCCAAAAAGATATTATGGGACAACCGAGAAAATGGAATATATGATTCCATGCTTTATATCAATGTCACATTTCTTGAATTTGATAAATATACTCAACAAGGTTACATAAGTGAATATCTTTGATGCTATGAAATACATGAAGTGGTATTAAATGTTCAAGGAGCATGATGTATGCAAGCTACTTTCAAATGCTTAGAAACTAGATAGATAGCAATGAATATAGATAGATGATATGTTAGAGAGAGAGAGAAACAGATAGAATGTTAGAATGATAAAAAGTGCAGCCAAAGTTTAATGTCAGTAAATCTAGGTATCTGAGTAGGGGGGAGTACTTAATTTCACTCTGTTTTGTATTATATTTGCAACTGTTCTCTTGGTTTAAAATTATTTCAAAATAAAAGTTACTGAATAGCATTTCCCTGTACATAATTTCAACTCATTTTTTAATAAATACTGATTCTTGCATCTCAACACCCAAGTGTCTGCATTCCTTAAAATAAACTTTTTTAAAAAATCTTAGAATAGTTTTAAGTTACAACATATCCCCCATTTAGTCTACACAACTGCAAAAATCTTACACTTCTATAGTTAATTTGTCAAAATTAATAAACCAGAGATTGACACATTATTATAACTTAGCTGCATACTTTAGATTTTAGGTCATTTTTTCCTAATGTCCTTTTTCTTTTTCAGGATTCAACATAGGATACCACATTACATTTAATTGCAGATTTCATTAGGCTCCTCTGGGCTGTGATAGTTTCTCAAACATTCCTTGTTTTTTATTTTCTTGACAGTTTGGGGAACACTGGTCTAGGTATATTGTAGAATGCCCTTCAATTGGGAATTGCTGATGTTTTTCTCAGGATGAGATGGCATTTGGAGTTTTGGCGGTAGGAAGAGCACAGAGGTGAAGCGTTTTTCTCATCCCCTTATAGCAATGGCACATACTATTGACATGACAGCTCTAGTCTTGACCACTTGACTAAAAAGCATCTGCATTTTAAGACAAACTTCTTAGATGGTTCCTTTATCTGCTGGTTTTCAAAGTATCATGTTAAATTCTGGCATTTCACAAAACATTTCATAAACTCATGAATCAGCTACAAATCTTTATCTATTCTTTTTTTTTTTTTTCCCATTTCCCATCTTCTGTTTGAGCTTTCTCTTCTTCCCAAAAACCACAGTTCCTTTGTAGGTCATTCCATCAAACATATGTTCCATGTGCTACCTCTCCTTTACTCAGCCATCAATAGGCCCCTAGATTGCTTCCTTTGTTCCCTGAAGATTTCAGTTCCAAGCTGCCTCCTCTCTATAACTATTGCTCTCATATTGAGAGTGAGTTACAATATTCACAAATGCATTACTTCCAATATGTGATCTCTTTATTCCTTGACCTCCAATGATCTTGCTTCTATACCTGCTCAGTCATAGTCATATCTAAACCTTATCATTAACAATAATCTAACCTATTCAAAAACCCCAATGATATCACCCCATCAAAACACCTGTTCTCTGACCACCATACCTCCTATTCCTCCTTCTAGTAGGTATCTTGACTCTGGAAGCCTTTGTCTCTATAGAAAATTTATAATCAGTTGATCCTGCCACCAGTTTATGTCCCTGGATCCCCTATATTCACATTCTCCTGCTTAACTTTTCTAGGCCATAACATGTTATTTACCATCCCCACATGGCAGGACTTAATTGTGGCTCGATGCAAGTCTGCCTGTCTTGCTCCAAAACTCTAGCAGCTCATCTTGGATGGTAGCAAAATGCACAGTATGCTGGCTGTGCTCACACTCGTCTCATGATCACAACTGTCAAGTGGGCTTCAGTGCCGCCCTGCAATCTCTTCTTCATTATCACTCTCCCAGTCCCTTGGCATTCTGTCTCCTCTTTTGTCCTTGTCCTCTCTCCCCAAACATCTACCTTCTCCTCCCTACCTTACTTTCATATAGTGAGCTTGCTTCTGATTTCACTGAGGAAGTAGAAGCAATTGGAGAAGAATTTCCATATGCTACCATCACCAAATCTACCAACTTCAATATGGACATACCCTGCCTGAATGCTCAGGTAAAAATGATCACTGCTCCTATCTAAGGCCAATCACTCACTCAAGTTCTAGAACTTGTCCACTCCCGTCTAAAGGCCATTGCCCTTGCTCTGATCTATAGTATCTTTTGTGTCATTATGTTTTCCACTAATGGTTCATTTCTATTAACATATAAATATATCCCACCTTAAGGAGACCTTCCCTTGATTCTATACCCCTTCTTGCCCCATTTCTCTGCTCTCTTTTAAGCAACATTTGTCATAAAGAGTTTTTGTACTTACAGATTCTCCTTTCTGTCCTCCAACGTCAGAAATACTTGATATAGTTGACCACTGATTCTTCTAACAATTCTATCACTTGGCCTTCACAGTACTAACCTCTTATTTTTTTTTCCACAACTTACTGTTCCTTCTAAGTCCCTTTTGGTAATTCCTATTTATCTACCGTATCTACAAATTTTGGAATGCTGAAGGACTCAATTTTCTCACTCAGGCGATCTCCTTCTTTCTTGCAACTTTAAATATGATCTTTACACTGCAAATTCCCAAACTTCAGACTCATATATCTTTTTTTTTTTTCATGGGCAGGCACTGGGAATCAAACCTGGTCTCTGGCATGGCAGGGGAGAATTCTGCCACTGAGCCACCACACTCATATCTTGATATCCCTATTCATAAAAGTAATAGGATATCAAACTTAATGCAATCAAAAATGAATTACTGATTCTCCTCCACCCTAAAATCTGCCCATCCCACAGTATTCTCCAACCTGGTCGATGGCAATTCCATTCTTCCAATCGTTTGAGCCCCAAACTTTAGATTCCACACTGGCTGACACTTTTTGCTCCTTCCCTCCCTCTTTCTCTCCCTCTCTGTCTCTCTCTCTGACCAATTCTTCATCAATTGTGTATCCAATATCCAACAACTTATCATCTTCACCATACCATACTAGCCAAAGCCACCAATATTACCAATGGATTATTAAATTAACCTCCTAATTGTTTTCCCTGATTTCACGCTTTCCCTTCTTGCAGTGTGGCAATTAGTTTGCCAAATAACAATTTCGCTCATGGTAAAATCCAAAGCCATTATCTTGGCCTAAAATGTTGAATATAATCATCTGCCTGCTCTCTCTCTTATTTCATCCCTATCTTTGCCCCACCCCCAGGCATTCTGGGCTCTAGTCACATTTGTCTCCTTGCTGTTCCTCATAAATTTCAATTATACTCCTGCCCAGTATTTTTTTTTTTTTTTGGAAGGGTCTGCTATCCCCTTGTAGGCCTATGTGCTATTCTGGCCCAGGCAGGTAGGGAGGCCGGATGGGGGAAGAAGGACAAGTGCCTCTGGTCTCCCCATCTGTCCTTGGCCCTTGCAGAGGCCTCCCCTCCAGCCTCCCAGTTACCTGGGTGCAGACCCTCTTCATTTCAGTCCTCTCTGTGCTGAGGCCAGATGTCCCTGCACAAGCACAGGCTCAAACAAGCCTCTCCCTGCCAATGCTCCCATCCATGTATCTACTCTTGCAGGAAGCCCTCCTGGAGTCCCTGGACCTCTGCCTTTCTCACCTGTGGAGGAAGCTTTGGGACAGGTCCCAAGGACTGCACTGTGGATTTAGTGTGAATAGCACCCCACCCCCACACCCACCCCCACACTGTGAAACCCACTACCATGGGTGTTCAGACCCTGTAGGAATGTGTGAGTGAGCTTCCTAGCCCAGCCTTGCCTCTGGATTGTCCTGAAACTCTTACTGGGTAGCTCTATGGCCCAGGCTCAAAGATGCACTTAGTAGGCACACACGATAGGCACTGGCAAGGGTGGATCCCCTCCTCCTCAGCCCTTGGTCCTGTCCCAGGCTAAGTTGCATCCTTGCCCACCTGGGCTTTCTCTGGCCACCTTGCTGGACTTTCCATCATCACCTTCCTCCGCTCCCCACTCCCAGTCGATCTCCCTCCTTGAACACAAATTTGCTGGCTTCATACCCTTGCTCAGAACCTACCCTGCCTGCCATGGGCCTCAAGACAGCTGCTGAACCCTTCAGCCTGGTCAATATTTGCTCCCCTAGCCTCACCCTCTATCCCAACATGAGTCGTCAAGTTGGAACACAGAGAAGAGCCCCTGTTACGGAATAAAGAAGCCAGGGTGCTGGACTCAGCCTTGTCAGAGACTTAGTGTGTGACCTCCCCTGCCCAGCACTTTTGTACTTGTTTTTTTCATTGTCTGAAGCACTCTTCTTGCAGCTACAAACATTGTTTTATCCTTGGTTCCATCAAATCTCAGCTCTAATATCAACTGTTATCTCATATTTGAGCCCTTTCCTATGCCAATACAATATCCCTGTTTCATTTTCTTTCATAGCCCTTACCACTACTTGGCATATTCTTTTGTTTGCTCATTTTTTCATTGTCTCTCCAGGTACTGAATTCCCATTGTTTAAGGCGACTCAATTCATGGTATTTGCTTGAGTAGCCTAGAAAACTAAAACACGGCCCTAGTCTAATGTTTGCCAATGGCTACTGTGCTCCATGATAGCTCTTCACTATCTTTAATGAATTCAATGTCAGGCTCTCTGTATCCTCTCAACCCTGACCTCTGTTATCCTCAATGATTTAAACATCACCACATTTGATTATCTTGGCCTCACAGTTTGCATTGTCCTTAGTGTTCTAACTACTTAATGAAAAAATCTGTGCTAGAAACTGGTCAACCTCTCAGATCATAAGCTCTGTGGTTCCCTCTCCAAATATAATTACCTGCCTTCTCACCGCTCTCTGTTTTTTTGACCAGTTACATCTGTCTCTGTCTTCATTGTGACTTCTAGTCACCCTAGTCTCCAATCTGTTACATTTCTTACCTATCTACAATCGCTCATTTTGATCACTGTCCTCATTGCTGTCCTTGATCCATTCATCCCTTAATTAACCTTTAGTCTTCTGGCCTTGCCAATCCCTAAAACTAGGAAATTACTTAACAATTATTGCATCTTTTCTAATTCCTTGGCAAGTTATTTACTAATTCTATTTTTTCCACTGCATAGTCAAAATTCTTAAGTTGGGCCCTTGTTATTGCTTAATAACACTTTACGGACATGCCAGGGATTTTGGTGTCCATATTCCTACAGTCTGCAGTAGCCACTGTCCACTGTTAAAACTCTTTCTTATGTTCTTCTGTCAGTACTGACACATAAAAGGCGGCCATTCTAACCACTGTACCTGTGCGCCCATAAAAATACTTTTTTTAAAAGATTTCTTGACTTGGAACATGGGCTTTCTATACAACTTCCTCTGTAGGAATAGGTTTTAGAACACCGCTTTGAACTATTATTTGATATAATTAAAGGAGAAAATTAATCTTTTACAAAGAACCACATTCTTATCCCTTGTTAGAAATACATGATGTTTGGGTAGAAAGAGAAGCATGGACTCTGAGGAGCTCTGTTTACTTTTGCATTCTGTCACTGGGACTCCACAGAATCCTTAAAAAACAAAATGATTCTCCCTAAAGGGCCACTGAATTATAAACTTGGATCTTCTGGACCGTTTAGTGCATAATAGGCCAAAAAATGACCCCCAGAAGATATCCATACCCTTATCTCTTGGACCTGTGATTTTACTTTATTTGGAAAAAAAGAATTTTTGCAGTTGTGATTAAATTAAGATCTTGCAATGGGAGGATTCTCCTGGATTATCTGCGTGGACCCTAATGCCATCATATGTATCCTTAGGGAGGCAGAGAGATATTATATACAAAACATACACACATGTTAAAAAAAATACACAAACACAGAGGAGAAGCTGACGTAAAGACAGAGGCAGAGATTGCAATGACACTGTCAAAAAGAATGCTGGCAGCCACCAAAAGTTAGATGAGACAAGGAACGAATTCTCCCCTAGAGAATTCAGAAGGAGTAGTGACCCTGTAACCATTTTGATTTCAGGCCAGTGAAACAGATTTCAGTCTCCAGAACTGTGAAAGAATAAATTTCTGTTGTTTTAAGTCAACAAGTTTGTACTAATTTGTTATTATAACAGTCATAGGAAATGAAAATACACTGCAAAGTCCTTATTTGTCCAGTGAAAGAAACTGAGATTTGTGGAAGAGATGCTAATTACTCAAAGGTACATAATAGGAATGCTAGGGCTAGAACCCAAGTTACCTGACTTCCAATTTAGGGAACACTTATTCATTATACCATCACTTTTCACTTTTCAGTTTGGACACAAATAAAAAAAAAAAAACAAACCATGATCTCTTTCATTGAAACTCCTGGAAATAATATTCTTGTTGCCCCCATACTCCTTTACTAGCTTTCTATTTCCACGTAAATGGATTTATGTTCAATAAGAATGTAATAATCATTTAGATTCCTACCAAAGAGCTGGAGGTGTCCGATGCCACAGATAACCATGTATTTCCCATTCTCTTCTTTCAAAACTAGGTCAGGACCCCAGAATAGCAGGTTATGTCCATGTTACTCAAGGGTATGATATTTCATAATTATCAATTTGCCTGGCTTATTTCTTGGGTACAACAATTGGGGTGGCTATCCTGGGGATCATGCTTGGGGCTTACCATTGAATGCTGGAACTTACTTCCACTTTATGAATACTATTAAGATCAAATTTTGAAATGTCTTTCTTTAATCCTAGTCCAAAGAGCCCATGGAAGTGGCCGTCAGTACAGTTACCACCTTTTAAGGGGGCTGCAATAGCTGCTCCGCCCCTTGCCCAGCTCTTTCTGAACGATAGTCTGGCCAACTTCTTATTTCATTTCTCTTCTCCCACCTCTTAATGTTTCCATATTCTACCCTGTGAATAATGCTCACAAGGGCTTCAGGCAGCATGGCGTTTGTGATTTTAGTTTTATACATTTCACAGACTGATAAAAGCCCACTCTCTGTCCTTTATAGTCCCTTCCACCCAATATATATACCTATCTTTAAATTCAATACATACACTTGAAATATACAACGAACACATACATCCAACTTGTTATACTAGATTCTCCATAAAGTACAACAGTTAAAAGAGAAGGCTTTAAGTCAATGTAAGGAAGTTAAATAAATTGCTCAATGTCACACAGTTTGCAGCAGAAGCTTTTTTTACTAGGAGTCAGGTCTTCTGAAAGTCAAATTTATCAAATGTTTATTAAATGCTCCATCTGTGCCAAACTTTCACATATGCTTTCTCATTTAGTTTTCACTACAATTTATAAAAGGAAAATTAAACGATTTGTCGAAGGCCACACAACTGCCAGCAATTGAGTTGTATCTTATTTTTGTAAGTTTTTTCTTCTTGCATTATATGAGTAATATATCATCATTGTAGAAAAATTAGAAAGTAAAAACAAACGGTAATAGGTGGGGCTATAATACCAATATATTGAATCAATCACTACTTGATATGTATCATTCAGATTTTTTTATTTGTTATATATTATTTGGGAATCTCTACATGTATATAAATGGCATTATTTGTTACATATATTTGGAAATGTTTATATATAAATGACATAATATGTTGCACATTATTTGGAAACATACTTTTTTCTGCTTAGCAATAGATTGCCACCATCTTTCTCCCTATGACTATTTGCTTACCATTATTGCCAAAGGTTAATTAGCCTTTCAGTATATAAATGCACAGAACTTATTTAACCTTTCTCTTATTGTCAAACACTTAGGCTATTTCCTTCGCAGAGGTTGGGGGGACACTGATTGCAATACTCTGCTATGGGAATAGTCTTGTGTCTAGGACTCTGGGCATTTTTCCATTTCTCCATCACAAGATAAATATCTCCAAGTGGCAAGCTGTGTAAGGGCAGCGCACACTCTGAGTTTCCCGGAGGGCGAGTCCCTAGCAGTACATGCATGGCCTCAGTGTCCCGCTTCATCCAACATAAAATATTCAGATTTTCAATATTTAAAAATTGAATAGAAGAAAAGTACATTTGATTTATTACTAGACCCATATCTTCTGACTCCAGAGATTATTCTAGGGCCCTGTATTCTCATAATACAATAAGCCTAGTGATTTATTATGCATTAATATTTTAGAGTCCAAACAAATAAGAAATTTTTCCATGGCTTCTGTGGAAATATTTTTATTTAGTAATCAAAGAAGGCTTGTATAGTGTATTGATTAAAAAGCCATTTTTAAAATTTGTGATCTCTAAATTTCTCTTTTCTGAAACTCACATAGACTATATTCTCTTGAAACATTTTCTTTTAAAAAGTAGGTTTTCTTTGTGACTGCTTTACCAGTGGTGAAGAAAATAAAGTCCCACAGAGATTGTTTAGCCATAATGATATTCGGAGTGTCTATTGGGGTCATACTGACTGGATTAAATTCTTTCCATTTACTATTTTTACTTACCTTCGGTCAAGGAAAGGGAGGGAAAGCCATTAATATCATATTACCTTGAGGGCCACATTTCAATACCATTTGGTCTAAATATAGCTGCATTCCTTCCTCTTTAATATGTTTGTTTATAGCAGCTAAAAGGTGGCTATAAAATGCTAATGGTTGCATGATGAAATAAAAACTCCAAAATAATTAGTTGCTTTCTAA
Source organism: Myrmecophaga tridactyla (assembly GCA_004026745.1). Lineage (NCBI taxonomy): Eukaryota > Metazoa > Chordata > Mammalia > Pilosa > Myrmecophagidae > Myrmecophaga > Myrmecophaga tridactyla. Next base: position 26,321 of record PVIY010022960.1, on the reverse strand, counting down.
TTTAGACTTCATAATGGAGACCAAATGAAACTTATGCTAAATCCATATTAAAAGAAAGTACAGTATGACAAAATACTATCTCCTGAGCCACCTGCATGATTCAGTTTCTACTTCAGTAAAACCTCATGCAAAGGATAATAAGGGGATCCTGTTTAAAAGTCTGTGGTAATTAAATGTCCTCACCACTAAATATAATTAGGCCATATCCTTAAATTAATGTATGAATAATAAAATGAGCAAGTGTGCCATATAAAATAACATTATTAGACGTTCAGGTTCTAAGGAAATTTTGTTTGTAACAGTGAAATACATTATATTATTATTTTTATGGCTCTGGAAAAGTTCTTGTGCCACTGTTTTTATAAACACTATAATGCTTTAAAAATATAAGCAAACTGAAAAGTACAAGGAAGAAGGTATAACCCCAAACCCTACCATCCCCCAAAAGTAATAATTTGGTAAACACTATTCCAGGCCTCTTTCTGTACATACATATGAATATAACATCTAAACACTCTATCAAACAGAAGTATCCGGTGGTGTGAGATGGCAAAATAAAGAGATGTTGTACTTTGGGTTCTTCCAAAAGCCAACCCTGAGATAAGAACTTGCATACAGAGAGTTTATACAGGAGTTGAGCCCAGAAGGATCAATTCAAAGGGAAAAGAGAAAGTGACTGAGGGAATGGGAAACACTCAAAATGGGCTACTTTTGTGGACAACTGGAATTCAATATTGATAGAGAACCTTTAAAGGGTAAAAGAATTCTGTGGAAGACACATCAGGATTAATGCATGGGTATGTAGGGAAATTGGGATTTTTATTCACTGACTCTTGTCCCTCACTGGCGGGGACACTAAAGTCTAGACAACTTAAGGTTGTCTGGCCCATTAACTAAACAAGCTCTAGAGATACACAAGAAAGCTGTTACACAGAGAAGCAGAGAAATGCGGGCACAGTAACAGTCCACTGCAGCTGCAAAAGGAATCTGAGATGCTGCAGGGAATTTGAACTAAGCAAGACGGTTAAGGAAGGATTCTCGAGGGAGACACACTGAAAACAATGTTAAGAACATCTATTTTTCTTTAATTTTTTTATTGTATAGTTTAACATATATATGAAGCAAAGAAATAAGAAAGCAATCATTTTAAAAGCACTCTTCAACAAGTAGTTACAGGACAGTTCCAGAGTTTGTCGTGGGCTGCCATCCGAGCCTCTCAAATTTTTCCCTCTAGCTGCTCCATAATATAGGAGGCTAGAGGGTTTAAATATTTTTTTATCATCACACTCAACTTTTTTCCTTCTTTTTTTTGTGAAAAATAGCATATATACAAGAAAGCTATAAATTTCAAAGCACAGCACCACAATTAGTTGTAGAGCAATTTCAGAGTTTGACATGGGTTACAATTTCACAATTTTAGGTTTTTACATCTAGCTGCTCTAAAATACTGGAGATTAAAAGAGATATCAATTTAATGATTCACCCATCTCTAGCTTATGTATTTCTAAGTCCCCTATATTCTGTATAATAAGCCTCTGATTATATCTTTATGCTGGTCATAAAAGTGGAATCATACAGTATCTGTTCTTTTATGTCTGGCTAATTTCACTCAGTATTATATCATCAAGACTCATCCATCTTGTCATGTGTTTCAGGACGAAGGACATCCGTTTTTATACTAAAAGCAATAGGAGGACAATATTTTTTTAGCAGAGAGTTGAAATGATCAGATGTGTATTTTGAAAACATTAGTCTGGCTGTATATGGGAAATCCTATGGAGCCAGGGCCAATGAGAATATGGCCCTTAAAAGATGAGTGCAGCAGTACCAACAGGAGGTAACTGGGTGCTTAGAATGACAGAATGCAGTATTTGTACGTATGGACTTTGGCTCCAGACTGCCTGCATTTATACCCTGGCTGTGCCCTTTCTAGCAACTTGCATAACTTCTTGTGTCAAGATTCCTTATCTGTAAAATGGGGAAAATAATAGACCCTAACTCAGGGAAATTGAGTGAATTAAAAAGGTTAATATACAGAAAGCTCTTTGCACAATGCTGTTAAACAGTAAGCGTTCTATAAATTTTAACTATTATTTTAAAAAGGTAGAGTTTTGGATGAAATGGACAATCAGTAGATATTTAGGGAGGGTAGGCAGGACTAGATGGACTGGATTTTAAATGTAAGGAGGAAGTTTCAAGAAAGATTCTTGAATCCATGCCTTGCATAATTGGGTAAAGAATAGTGCTGCTCACTAAGGTAAAGAACACAGAAACACAACCAGGCTTGGCAGAGGAAGGTTTTGAGTTTGTTTGGGACATGTTGGATCTGAAGTAAGTTTGAGATAGCTAAGAGGACATATCAAGTATGCAATTGCATATAGAAGTTTGGTCAGATGAGAGCTCTGTGCTAGAAATACGAAACTGTGAGCTACCTGGAATTGAAATGGAAGGTGTGAAAGTGTACCAAAGTTAGAAAAGAAAGTTGTCTATAACAAAGAAATGTGAAGAACGCACAGAACTAGGCTTAGTCAAAGCTGTAAAGTAAGCAAATATTGGACTTTCTCCACTATTCTCATATGCCTTTCTTTTATCTTGGTAGGCCTTACAGATTGTTCAGTTAATTCAAATTGCCCTTAGGTACCTATTCATTTATTGAGCAAAGATTTATTGAGCAACTACTAGGGACCAGAGACTATTTTGCACACTAGGTATATGGGAGTGAACAAGACAAGTATATTCTATACTCTCATGAGGTCTGATAAATATCATTTAGTTCAAAAGCTAAGAAAGAATAAAAATATGATGCTGTGATAGAATGAAACTGAGACTACCTTGGTTTGGGTGGTCAGGGAAGGCCCCTCCAAAGAGACAGTGCTTAAGCTGAGATTTTATGGATAAAAGGGAGACTGCCATGAGGGATCCAGTAGAAGAATATTCCCAACAGAGGTCAGTCACCCGAACAGGAACATGTTTGTGGACTCAAGTAGCTGAGTGCAGTACTGGTGTGGCTAGAGGGGAAGAGAAGTGGAAGATAAATTCAAAGGGGTAAGGGGACGCAGAGGCCAGAATACATAAGATTTCACAAGTCAGAAGAAGAAACAGTAAAAATAAACAGGTACAATAGTGAAACATTGGAGAGTTTTAAGCAAGGAAGTTACATAATCCAGTTTATGTTTTTTGAGCAATTCATGAAAGTGAAGAAGGAAAGAAGCAGGGACACCAGCTGGGAAGTTCCTGTTACTATCCAGATAAAAGGGATGGAGGCAAAATTGGGAGTATACAGTGTGAACAGAGAACAATGAAGAAGCTTTCTAATATAATACAGAGGTAGAGTCAATAAGACATACAGAAGAAATAGATAACAGAAAGAGAGAAATAAAAGGTGACACCTTAGTCTTTAGGCTTCAGTCACATGAACGGCGCCACAGACCGAGATGGGGCGTACTAAAGGTGGAGCAAGATTATGATGGGGATTTAAAGTGTTCCATGTAAATTATGACAACTCACTAGACACCCACGTAGAAAAGACCAGTTCAATGTTTTTGAGAAAAGTTAGGGCAGGAGATAGAGATTTTTGTGTCATGGTATAAAGATAGCTCTGAAAACCATAGAAACTAATGAGGTCTTCTGAAGAAAAAATGAGGATAGAGGAGGAGGAGCCTGGAAAGAAACCTACGAAGGAGCAGCTGATGATGTTAGGGGGAATTGTGAGTGTGATATCACACATTTTTTTGGTAAGCTTTTTATTAAGTAAATTGTACAACCAATCTTGACATTAATAACAGATGTTAGGTGCAACATGTTTGATTATAGGGCAGGACTACAAGATGTTTTTAGAGCCATTAGAGCAAAAGACAGACAAATAGCATAATGGTTAAAAGCCTGAGTTTTAAAGTCAGACTGACCTGGTTTTGAATATCAATGGGACCACTTATTTGCTATAAAAATTGGTCAAGAAAATTTCTCTCTTCAGAAAATCCACAAAGTAATAAGATTTAATTTATATTGTTATGAGAATTAAATGAACTGATGAATGCAAAATGCTTTATCATTTTAGCTAAGTTTCACAGGAAGTACCTCAATACATTTTAACTAATATTATCAGTCTATAGCATAAATAAACTATAATTACATAGTTTGTGTTCCACCATTAGAATATCTGACAACTTAAACACTGGTTATTTCCAAAGTAGAAGAATCATTAATTTCACCTCCCACATTTTATAAATGAAGAAACTGAAGTTTTGAGAGACTTAGCATGCCTAACAGAGCTCTCTTAGTTCTTTGTCCTTTCTCTTAAACAGCATTTCCTCCACTTACAACTTGAATGCCTGCAACATTCTCCTAGATTTACTTCCAAACTCAATATTACTAAACCAAATTTATTACTTTCCCCAAACCATATTGCTTTTCCTTTCAAAATTAACAACACCAACCATTTATCTATGCAGGGGCTAAAGAAGAAACTTCAAAATCTTCCTGCATGCCCTCTCTCCCTCAATAAATTCTGTCAATAATTTTTAATAATTCTCTCTGAATTATATTTTGAATCCATCTCCTGTTCTAAAGCCACCATTACTACCCAATAAGAGATTTTATTACTCATTCTCACACTATTATAGAGTTTTCATATTAAAGTATTAAAGTTATCAGTGATATATAAAGAAAGATGCACAAAAGCCACAAGAAAAAAAGGCTCTTAAAATGAAGCGTGATCAGCTGTGTCACATGTTTAAGGAAGTCAGTGGTGAACAGCCTTCCCTGAAGCCACCTTCCCCATAAATCTCTCATGCTTCATCCACTTGGTGAAACAAATTCCACAGAACTACTTGCTTTGTGAAATGGTCTCTTTAAGTCTTTCAGTTTGACTAGCTAACTAACCCACTACATGACACCATGAACCATGCAAAGTAGAATAAAATAGGAAAGTCTGGACTGAACAAGTGTCTTTCTTTATCACTGATATTATCCCTTAGTCCTTACCTCTAGACCGCTTTCAGTATGAAACATCCTTTACTAAATAAATCTTTAAAGAAAATAGATTTCCTAAAATCCTCAATTGTCCTTTTAGCTCATGAATTTAGTACAGCCCCAACAGGTTTTTCCTCAGATTTAAAGTTTGTAACTTCAGTTAAAGTTTTTTTTTTTCAGGCTTTCAGGGCTACTTATCATGTTCCATTAATCAAAACTACCCTCAAAAGAATCAGCTACAAATGATAGTAAGCTTATGGTCTGTGCTTATGGTTATGGAGCATGATGTCTTCCTAATTCAGAAAAGTTCCTTCTCTCTTAGTTATCAATAAAAGTTCATTCAAATATGTCTACATAAAATAGAAGGAGGCAACAGAGAGAATTATAACCCTGTTATTAGTCTGTGGAGATTACCAAAAGCCCTAAAGATTTCTTCATATTATAAATGAAGATGATTAGCTACCAGTTCCAAATAATGGATTGTTTTTGATAGACTTCAAAATTGAATTGTCTTTTATTAGAATTCTTCTGCCTGTAAAGTATTCTCTATTATTATTTGCAAAAGATTTCACAAAAATGTTCATGCTGTGGTTGGGAAATGCTCTTTCTTATGTCTGACCTTGGCCAAGTATTAGGTTGAATAATTCATTAGTTCTGAGACTCTAGTATCAGTCTTTAATTTCTCCTCTTACATGGCATAAGGAGGGAACCTGATCCATCCAATCTGCTGAGGTTCAGTGCCTAGTTCTTTGGAAGAACTAGAATGTAGCACTTTTTAGATGTGGGTTTTAAAGACTTCTGACTTCAGCTTTGCAAGTAAATAACTCAGAAGTCATCACCCCTGTACTTAAAGAGAAAAAAAAAGCCGGACAAACTGAAATAAATGATTTTCTCTGAACCTATCAAAGAACTGAGGTGCAAGGCCAATTGCCACTCCATAACTGGAGAGCCAGGGGTATCCAGAGAGACACAGCGGAACTCTGCTTACCTGGAGCAGAAGGCACTAAACACAGAGTAGCAGGAACACTAAAAGAGTAATTTTGAAAACTTGCTAGAGGCTGAGTGCAGACTAGCTTTAGAGTGAGAAGTTCCTGGGGGCTACTTTTGTGGACTTTTCCTCCAGGAACACTACCAGATTCCCATGGTGAAGATCTGAGAAAGATTCTCTCCTATGTCTCAGGGAATGGAGGGAAGGGAAGAATGAAAATTGTGAAATATACCCAGATTCTTCTGCTTTAAAAAAGTTGTACTCTCCAGGAAAAAATCACTTTGCCAGAGCCTGATCTCAGTAGGTGAAAGAGAATTCTTCCTACTTTAGTGCCTTCCAGCCATCTGGGCTTTGAGAAAATGGACTGGTAATTCTACACTCAGGGAAGGAAAGGAGGCAGACTGAAAAAGGTCTATCACTGGAGAAACACTTATGAAGGCCAAACACCTGAGACACAGAACTACTAACACATTGAGATTTAATTGGAAAATTAAGGAATGCTCCCCTTCTCTCATATCTTGCTACCATCAACAGTAGTCCAGTATGATTCCATGGAACTATAGCTGAAAGAGTTGCAAAACACAGACTTTCTCTAAGGAGGAGTACTTAGGGAAGCCCAAACTCCAGAGAAGAGATGACGAAAAAGGACATAAAGGAAGTTGGAATCTTTGGAACCTAGATCTATAGAAAATACTAAACATAGTCCAACTCTTACCCAGATTACCATAAATCCTCATACTAAAGCCTATTTACCAGTTCCTACTACTTAATACACCATATCTAACTTTCAACAAAAAACTGCAAAGCATTCAAAAGACCAGATAAACAGAATTTGAGGAAACAAACCATCATCAGAAACAGACTCTGATGTAGATAGTAATGTAAGCAGATAGATGAGAACTCTAATAAAAATCAAAAAGAAATGTTAGAATTTAAAAGCATTTGACAGGAATAAAGAGTGCCTTCAGTGGGCTCATAAGTGAATTTGACACAGCAAATAAAGAATCATGAGATGAACGTTGGGTCACAGAAACTTTCCAAAACAAGATGCAAAGAGAAAGGAGAATAAAATAAACATAACAGAAGATCCAAGAACTGTGGGGCCATATCCTAATGTGTAACATACAAATAATTGCAATACATAAAATTGGAAAGAAAAGAAAGAGTGAATCAAAAAGACATCTGAAATAATAATGGCCAGGAAATTTCTGGAATTAATGACAGGCACCAGACCACAAATCAAGGAGACCCAGAGAACACCAATGAGAATAAATACCAAAATAGCCACCTACAGACATATCATATTCAAACTGCAAGAAACCAAACACTAGGCGAAAATCTTTAAAGAGGATGGAAAATAACAGAAACCCTCTCTTATCCATAGAGGAACCCTCCTCCTACAGAGGAACAAGGATAAGAAGGAGATATCTATCAGAACCCATGCAAACAAGAAGATAGTTGGGTGAAATATTTAAAGTATTGAAAGAAAAAAGTAACCCACTAACCTAAAATTCTGTGTAGACTGAAATTATGCTTCAAAGGTGAAGGAGAAATAAAGACATTCTTCAGGAAAAAAAAAATGAGTAAATTGATCACAAAACCTTAAGGTCAGAAAATTAGATCTACATGAAGAAAGGAAGAGCATCAGAGAAGAAATAAATAATGATAAAATAAAATCTTATATTTTTCTGATTTTAATTTTGTTCTAAAAGATAATAAGAACAAGTATTGGGTAATTATACCATACAGCTGAATGAAATTAACAACAGCAATGCCACAGGGATGGAAGGAAAGAATTGGAAATACTTTATTATAAGGAACTTGCACTGCACATGAGAGAAGATTTAGATAGGTTAAAATGTATATTTTTAAAACATTTTAAAAGAAGTATAATTGATAGATTAAGAGTAAGATAAAATGGGTATATATAAAATGCTCAATTTAAAAAGAGAAAGCAGAAAATTTGACAAATTGGAAACAGTTACAAATATCCAACTATATCAATAATCACTTTAAATGTCAATATATATAAGCACATCAATTAAAAGACAGATATTCAGATGTATTTTAAAAACAAGACTCAGCTACATGGTGTCTACAAAAAACTTTAAATATAAAGACTGAGATAGGTTAAAAGTACAGGAATGGAGCAGTATATTCCATGTTAACACTAATCAAAAGAAAACTGGAATTGACCATGGGAATGTATACACAACTATTTGATGATACTGTGAGCCACTGACTGTACACTTTGGATGGCTTGTATGGTGTATGGATATATCTCAATAAAATTGCAAAAAGAAGAAAAGAGGGTGCACAGGTAGTTCAGTGGTAGAATGCTCACCTTCCATGTGGGAGACCATGCACCACCATCCCCCCCACACACACACACACCAAAAAAAAAAGGAAAAGAAAGTTGGTGTAGATGTATTAATTTCAGAGAAAGCAGACTTCAGAACAATGATTACTAGGAATAAAGAAGGCTATTACACAATAATAAAAGGGCCAACTGTCCAAATAGACATTGCAATCTTAAACACGTATTCATCTAACAACATAAGTATCAAAACACGGGGTAATAACTAATAGAATTAAAAGTATAAATAGAAAAATCCACTATTAAAGTTAGAGACTTCAAAAACCCTCTATCAGTAATTGATAAATTAAGGAGGATGAAAATCACTAAAAATATACATTAACTAAACAATACTATCAACCAGCTGGATATAATTGACTTTTACAGAATATGCTATCAAAGAGCAGCAGATTATACATTCTTCTACAGCACAAAAGGAACATTCACATAGAAAGACCAAATTCTGAGTCATAAAACAGATTTTAATAAATGTAAAAGAACAGAAATCACAAAAAGTGTGTCCTCAGATCCCAATAGACTTAAACCAGAAATTAATAACAGATAGCTGGAAAATCCCCAAATCTTTATAGATTAAGTAACAGAAGTGTCAAAGAAGTCTCAAGAGAATTTTAAAACTGTTTTGAATTACATGAAAACATTAAATATACAACTTACAAAAATTTGTAGGACAGTGAAAGCAGTGCTTAGAATGAAATTTATGACAGTAAATACATATTTTAGAAAATAAGAAAGATCTGCAATCAATAATCTAAGCTACCACATGAGGAGACTAGAGAAAAAGAGCAAATTAAATGTAAAGTAAGTGGAAGGAAATTATTAATAAAAATTAGGGCAGAAATCAATGAAATTGAAAATAGGAAAATGAAAGAGGAAATTAATGAAATCAAAAGTTGGTTCTTTGAACAGATCAATAAAATGAATAAACATCTCATCACGCCTACCATGAAAAAACTAGAACACTATCAGAAACGAAAGAAAGGTCATTACTGATTCTCTGGAAATTAAAAGATTACTAAAGAATACTATGAACAAAGCTGTGCTCATAAATTTGATAACTTACAGAAAATGGACGAATTCTTTACAGACACAAACTAAGCAAACTCACACAATAAGAAACAGATAATCTTAACAGGCCTGTGTACCATTTGAATTTATTATGTACTGCAGAAAACTTGTGTTTTAATCCTGATCCAATCTTATGGGAGCAGGCGTTTCTTTTAATCCTGATTCAACATGGTAGGTTGGAAACTTGATTACATTTTCTTCAGGGAGATGTGATACACCCAATTGTGGGTATTAACTTTGATGAGATGGAGATGTGACCCCACCCATTCCAGGTGGCTCTTGATTAGTTTACTGGAATCCTTTAAAAGAGGAAATATTTTGGAGACAGTCAGAAATTACAGAAGCCTCAGGAGTGACAGAGAGAGAGCTGACATAATGCCGATGGGAGAACAGAGACATGGATGTCTGGAGAGGTGTGGAGCCCAGCAGACACCACTATGAGATGTTAAGCAAGGTAGAACCTGGGGAGAGCCAAAGGAAGCCAGCCCTGGAGAAGCAAAGTGAGGAACCCCCACAGGAACAGAGGCTGAAAACGACAGAGCCCCCAGGAGCGAGGTTACCAGCAGATGCCAACCACAGGACTTCCCAGCTGACAGAGGTGTTCCTGAACCATCGGCCTTTCTTGGATTAAGGTATATTTCCCTGGATGCCTTAATCTGAACATTTTTATATGCTTAGAACTGTTAACTTAATTTATTAAATTCCCCTTTACAGAAGCCATTCAAGTTTTGGAATATCACATTCCGGCCACTTGCAAACCAAAACAGCCTACATCTATTCTATTAAATAAACTGTATAAATCAAATCAATAATTGGTAATCTTAAAAAGAATGCCAAAGACCCAGAAGATTTCAGTGGTGAATTTTACCAAATATTTAAGGAAGAAATAAATACCAAGTCTACACAATCTCTTCCACAAAATATAAGCAGAGGGGGATATTTCTTAACTCATTCTAAGAGGATAGATTTTACTTATACCAAAACCAGATTAAGACATTCAAAGAAAAGAAAACCACAGATCAACATCTCTTATGAATCTAGATCAAAATCCCTTAATAAAATGCTAGCATATTGAAACCAACAATATATATATAGAGAAAGATATATTCCATGTCCAGGATTTACTCCAGATACACAAGAATGGTTTAATATTTCAAAATCTACCAATGTAATCCATCATATCAACAGACTAAAGAAGAAAAATTACATGATCATAGTAACTGATACATAAAAAGCACTTAAAGTCCAACACCCATTCATGATAAAAACATTAAAAGAAAAAACCTCTCACAAAACATAGAACAGAAGGGAACTTCCTTGACTCGATTAAAAACATCTACAAAGAACCCTAGAGTTACCATTATACTTAAAGATAAAAGACTGAATGCTTTCCCCTGAAAATGTCACCAAGCACCATTCCTAATCAGCATTATAATGGAAGTTCTAGTCTATGAAAGAGTCTGATTCCATTTTAGATATTTGCTGACATATTTCTGTTTTTACATTGATAGTGTTAAATGTGAACACCATTTTGCAATACTGAACTGTCTTTTGAGCAATAGACAATAAAAAGTGTTCAGTGAAATTTTGCTCTTATTGAAAATGCAGTATTAACTATTTCCTTCCAATAATATAGTGTTTAATATTCCAATTCTTTGAAAATTGACATTCCTGTACTTGGTAATATTCTATTAGCCATAGACTTTCAACCATGTCACTTCTTATATCTTGTAGAAATTTAGAGAACACAATCCACAACAAGCACATTCTGGCATTAGCCAGTGTTTCACTCAAATTCATTAAACAGAGTGGCAGTATCTATGGTCTTTGCAGAGGCACCCTCTTAAGTTACCACATCATGAAATCTCTTTTGCACAATACCACTGGGGTGATGCACATTAGAAAATGAGCAGTTCTAGGCTTTACTTGTTTGTTTGTTTGGTTTGGTTGTTTTAATGGTATTTGTTATTATTTGTATAATTTTTTTTTCATGGGCAGGCACCGGGACTCGAGCCCAGGTCTCCGGCATGGCAGGCGAGAATTCTGCCTGCTGAGCCACTGTCGCACCACCATTTGTATAATCTTATAAGGTTTGTTTTCAGACTTGATTTTTATAGAAGTATACCATTAATATGAAATCCAGAAATCTTGGATAGAAACAATTTCATAAATTCATTTCTAGTTATTTTAACATTATGAACTTTACATAATTCTCAGTTTGGAATTTTCTGGTGATCTAGAAATAGCCTGAATGTTCATATTTCCGCAAGTGGAGGAAGCCATTTAAGTGGCTTCTCAAGTAGTACTATTAAGAGATCTAGTTGCCTGGGTTGCTCTATAGCTGAAAGGACCAAAACATTTAATGTGCAAATTAGATCCTTTCACACCACTGAGTGTGAAAGGAAACACTGTTAATAACAACAACAGAAAATAGTGTGTAAAATAAGAATATCTCAGGTCTGTTAGCACATTGGTCACCTCATATGAAGATAATGACAAAATTTACACAAATACAATTTTGCATTCTAATAGAAGGAATTGAATATCTGAATAGAGTTCTTAGTCTTAGAATATTGTTTCCTGGATTACTGGTGACATCTTTTACACAGGGGCTAAGAATCTACTGAACAACATCACACAGAAGATGAATCTTAAAATATAGGATATCAAAAAAAACTCAGAACTTTAAGTAAGACAATTCTAATAGCCAGTAATTACATCATGTATGTACAAATATAAATGCAGAGGTTAGTGGTTCTTCAATGTTGTGATGTGCACTCAAAATTATATACTAACATGAATCTGTGGGTGAGAATATTGTTTTCTTTCCTAATCCATATGATAGTAGAAGAGAAAGGAAACTTAATCCATCCTGAATAACAATTAATATTGAAGTCCATTTCTAACCATTACATAAAATGGTTTTCTCTACACTTGCGATAGACATAAAAGACTTTTTTTTTAGCCAGAAGATGCTTACATTAGGGAACTTTAATAGAAATGTGACATCACTTTAAGCCCTCGAGTGCCTTTGAGTTTTATATGCTCTCTATTTATAGTGGCAACTATATGCTTGGTTTGAATTATGATATTACCAAACTAGATTATGCAAGCAAGTTCTTGAAATACCCCAAAGATATAAACACAGATCCCTTTTCTAAAAATAAGTCGTTGCTTCTTGCATTTAATTATAATATATTTAGATGAAGTGCAACTGAAGAAGTAACGATAATTTTTCTACTTCAATGATGTAATTTATCTGTTCCTAGAACATGTGCTTTCATTTTAGTATGATTTTCTACTCATATTTATATACTTTTCAAGAAAAATTGCTATATCAATTAAATATTATGGTTCCATGGTAATCAAATGCAAAACATATTGTTTCTTTTATTTATGATCATTTTAAACAACTCATATTTTATTCTTACTACTGGAGAAGAAAGAGATTATTCATTTTTCTCTTTCATGCTTCAGAAATACTCTTAATTATGAAATAAAGGGAGACAATATAAACTAAATATTTTAGAGATGGCATTAATTTGTTTAATTTAAATTAATTTTACAGAAAAAATCTATTGAAATGATTTTAAAATATTATTTATATCATGTCACATTCTGTCTGGATACATGGGACTCAAATATATTAAAGCATTAAAAGAGTCTACTTTGGGAAATAACAAAGAAAGGAACAGAGAAGCCCAAAGGCCAATATAAATAACCATTACACATTAGATTATCTGCATGTTTAGAAAAGGGGAGCTAATAAAAATAGTCATATTCTTTGTAACAAGTTTATATTGTCTTTAATTCCTGAAATTGTCTTCTACTTATCATTGGCTTATCCATTTTTTTTCTTCCTTGAAACTTCTTAGATTTTTGTCCTACTCCAGTACACCAATAGAAGAAACATAATGAAGTAAAAAGTATTTGCAATAGAAAAGGAGAAAACATTTGAAAATAATTGCCACATCCACAAGTAACTCACTAGCAGAACTGTTCTAGGTATTCTGGATTAGAGCATACAATTATCAGAAGCTGGTGATCAAGTTTCAAAAAGTAGTGGAACACTTGCATGCCCTAAGTCATTAAGGTTGGGAAGTATTTATCCCACTTATTCTCTTATAAGCAACACTCACATAAAAAAATCACAGTAATATAGCATCAAATACAAAGGAGAGAAGATCCAAATTTCCATTTTTCTTATCATACAGAGGTTTTTCATGGATTAATTCTTATTCACATATATAAGCCTGTGGAACCTTTGAGAGTATGTCTGGTCAGAGAACTCAACCGGAGACAAGAGCAGTTCTGAGGAACAAAATAATTAGTGGGGTATATCTTTAATCAAGAAAAAAATGCTCTGCATACTTGGCAAGAGAAATGCTTTTTTCTTATAACAGAGAATTTATCTGGATGGAAGGGAAAGCATCATGGAACTCCAGTTCCACTTTGATCCTTTTTAATTCTTATAATATAATGATTACAGGACACAAATTTATGTTGCTCACCTTTGACAGCACGTGATCATTCTTTACACATATGACCTTGGAAGGACATATGATATTGCTAGAACAATACTTTTTATGTTTATAAATAAATAGGGGTCAATGGTTTTCCAGACCCCAGACATTTTTAATTAATAAAGGTAAAGCATTTTCCATCCCAATTGCTTTGAATTCCTCAAAATTCAGAGAATCAGTTGTCATTTTCTCTCTACTCTATAGTTCCTTTCTCTTTAATATAGAAAAAGTAGATTGTAGGCTAACTTTCTTTAGGTGACTGCAATGAGTGTTGACTTTGATAGCTAAAGAGAAAACCAATTCAAACCTCAACATTACTGGAATGTTCCTTTACATTAGATCACTCTCTTCAGGAAATCAAGAAAGTTGGCATTTGAGCAAAACTTAAATGGGCACTTTATCAGTTTCTCTTGTAAATGAAATAAAACCACAGGAGGTGAGTATGGCAGAGAACAGATGCAATATCATCTTATTTAGGACGCTTTTCTTGATTCTCAATCTTCTACGAATAGTATGACCTTGTTAGGAAAATCCATAGCAAAAAATGATTGTAAACATATACTTAGGCAAGTATATTTGCCTAAAACTATTTTAGTCAATGTCAGACTGCTTGGTTCTGTCCTAAACCTGCAGCTGGAATCACATGACCCCAAGAGCAGGCCTAGCTGGAGTTAGATGTTTAAGGACAATCTGGTCCCTAGGCCAGAGGAACATGCTGTTTGACTGACGGTGATTGCTCCCTCCATTTGCCTTCTTCCCAGGTCAAGTCCAAGGTTTAACCCAAGTCTTTGACTAAATTCATTAAATGTCTATTTTCTTTTGTATATCTCTGTTCTATGTTTGACAGCCTGCCTGAACCTTTGCTTTACTTTAATGCTCCTTTTCCTTGAAAATGAGGTTGTCCCTATAAGCCCAGGAGAACTGGTATCCTCCATCTACCAGAAGACCTTGGAGAAACTGTCCGTCTGGATCACTCTTCCCTCCTTCTGAATTCCACTATTGTGTGCTTCTTCCTTCCAACATTCTGTGTGCGTTTTGAATGCATTTCAGTCATCCATCACCAGAATTCTGAAATCATATTAAGACTTCTGGAATAGACTTCCTAATTAGTCATTCCTAATTAAACAGCTATCCATTCATCCATCCATCCAACCATTTGCTCATTTATTCATCTGTTCCTTTATCAAACATTTTATACAACATTTATATGGCAGGAATTTTGCTGGGGCATTTGATGGGTGAACTTGTGAGTGAGTAGAGATATTCTACGATGACTGTAGGTATCTTCTTAAATATTTTCAAGGATTGCAGCACCATTAACAAAAATGGGCAAGAAGAGAAATTTATTGAAAGACAATGAAATCTGTTTGGAATATGGTGAGTTTAAAGTGCCTCTAGATTCTTGTTACTCAAAGTATTATCCATGAATCAAGAACACTGGCAAAACTGGGAGCTTGTTTGAAATACAGACTCAAACCTTCTTTTCCTATCCCTTAACCAAAATCTGTGTTCCAACAAGGTCCTCATGTGATTCTTTTGCACAAGAAAGTCTGAGAGGCACTGTTTTTTCCTAAAGTTTTTAGTTTGAGGTGCTCAATAAACATATTAAAATAGTCTCAAACTCTGGAGATAAGGATTTGGGAGTCACTACCACAAGGTGGTAAATGAAGGCCAAAGTGGGTTAGACAACTCAAAGAGAACATGTAAAGAAGAGAAGACAGGTGATGATGAAACCCTATGGTTTCATTCTTCCACCTGTCCTTGTACCTTACCCTTTATTAACAGAAAGAGTTACTCAAGGTCATACAGTCAAAATGATGTAGAAAAACTGAGGCTCGTTACGATGAGGAGACAGACACCAAATCTGGCTGAAATCAAACTCAGTGTAAGGAACGAAACCAACAACACAAGGCACAAGATCTAAACACAGCAGACTGGGATGTGTGAAAATTGCTTTTTATGGGAGATGGTGGGAGAAGGGCTTATTAGCGACTTTCCTTTTAGGCAGACATAGCTGACATGCCTAGGTTTGTCTGAACTAAAGGGCCTAGATTTAAATGGATATTTAACTTCAACTTTCTCTTCTGGTGCTTTTTAATGTGTTTTAACATAATAAAATTTTTTTATTATGTTTCTAATCTCTGTTTGAGTGAATGTCTCTGTTATTAAACAGCTCTGTGATCTCGGATGAGTTCCTTAACCTTTGTAGACTCCAGTTTCTTTAGCTGCACAATAGGCATAATAATAGTCTCGTATTGAAGGAGGCTGAAAGAATTACTTGAAGTTAAGGCCTGCAAAGCCCTCAGCTCTGTATCTAGCACACAGTAAACAAATGCATGATTGTAAGTATTAGTGCCACGAAAATTACTGTTTTTTCATAATATAAAATTAATATATCTCCATTTGACTATTTTCAATTTTAAGTACATCAAAGAACATTTCTCCTAATAACACAAATACAGCATTTCCTTAGAGTTTGAAAAAAACTGAAAGGAGTTTTACTTTTTAAATAAAATTCAAGAGGATCTTCACTCATTTATTTATATAAATTTTCTGGCTTGTGGGAAAGAGGCTTAGAAAACTCAAGAGTATCCTTCAATATTAAGCAGGAAAGCACACAGACCTGCAGCTCTGGGCCCTTCATCTACTTAATCCTTGAGCTTTCCACTGACCCCTTCCAACTAAGGGCAAGTGATTTCTGTCAACTAAGTCAATTCGAATGGCAGTTTGAACTTCTGAAATTATAGGAAAGGGAGAATAAACAACTCTCACTGAGTGTAAAAATTCTGCTGAAAAAGATCAATTTCAGAAGAGTTTTCTCCCATTCTATGTAGAATTCTTTGAGTCTAAGCTAGGAATATGTGAGAGTTCTGACTGCCTAAGAAATTTGTCTTCCTCATATCAAATCCCCTGTTGAGAGAATTTGCTACAACTACAGGATCACAGCTTTAAATTTAAATTGCAATTGGGAAAAAAGGAGCAACAGATTCATAGATTTAGCAAGAGATCATCTGCATTATCAGTATGTTTGTAAAGGGATTTATTCACAGAAATAACAAGTATTAAAATGAGGTGAATTACAGCAACAAATCAGTAGCTACATGGTCATAACAACATGATAGGAAGCAAAGCAGAATAAAATGGCAGACACATAATCCCAACAACTCAGCTCAGCAGAGAATGTGAGCTAATCACCAATGCCCAACCCCACCCGAAGAGATCCCTCTATTATATGGCAAAAATCTTCTCTTAGCTTTTATGTTTTGTTTTCCAAACTGTTCTTCTATATTTCTTTTTCTTTAAATAAAACATATCCCTTTTAAGAGCTCCCTCCTCAAACATCCTCCCGACTCACAACAGAGAGTTGAGTATGCTCCTTGCTCTCTGTGGTTGTTTCTTGCTCATCACAATATTCACTTTTATGAAGTCCATGGTATCTCTTAATATAACCTCCTCTCTCATACTGAAGTCCTCTTCTTCAAGACTTTTCTTCTGTATTTTTAAAATAATTAACCCATATCTGTTTCGTTCACCTGGCATTTTCTCCTGAGATATCATGGCAATGGCTTCTTTTACATGTGCCTTGAAATTTGCCAACCTTTAGTAGCCTATCCAATGAGCAGGAGTGACGTATGCCACTTCCAAGCCAGGCTCATTGTCAAGCATGAGCCCTCCTGTTCTCTCCCGTTTCTGACTTGAATCAGATAAGCAGTGTTTCAGTTTGCTAAAGCTGTCAGAACGCAACACACCAGAAATGGATCGGTTTTTAATAAAGGGTTTTATTTCATTAAAAATTATAGCTCCTCAGAAGAAAGGCAGCTATATTTCATCTGAGGTTCTCTGTTACAAGGAAAGGCACGTGGCGATGTCAGCTGGGCTTCTCTCCTGGCTTCTAGGTTCCAATGGCCTTCCCCGGGGTGCTTCCTTTCCATATTTCCAAATGTCTGGGCTGAGCTACCAGGGCTGAGATGAGGTATGCTGAGCTGGTTGGGCTGTGTGTGCTGTGTTGAGCGCCCTTCTGACCTCTCTCTTCGAAGCTTCCAGCTAATTAAATTTAACCTCACTTATTGTGGAAGGCACTCCCCTTAGCTTAGTGCAAATATAATCATCCATAGATGAATTTCACATGCTGATGATTTAAGTCCACAGAAACAGAACAACAGGGCATCATCACCTGGCCAAGTGGACACGTGAACCTGACTACCACACACAGCAACCTAGGAAGTCAGTGATGAAGACAGGCTACACGATGCAAGGGGGGCAAGTTTCCTGAATCACCAGACGGAGAAGAGTCAGCTCCAATCAGGAAGACCTTTTATTGAATCTATATAAAGAAGAAATAAACTTCTATCACTTTTAAGCCATTATACCTTCAGGGTCAATAGTGAAAGCAGACTGCCTACTCTAATTAATACATACATCCTAAAGGAGATCATTTTACTTTGAACTGAGGTGGTCACCAGGGATTAATTTTAATAGAATAGGTATAAAGTATGGCTGAGAGA
Source organism: Myrmecophaga tridactyla (assembly GCA_004026745.1). Classification (NCBI taxonomy): domain Eukaryota; kingdom Metazoa; phylum Chordata; class Mammalia; order Pilosa; family Myrmecophagidae; genus Myrmecophaga; species Myrmecophaga tridactyla. The sequence continues at coordinate 7,892 of PVIY010022960.1, read as the reverse complement.
TAGAAAAAAAATTATATAGGCCATTTTTCATCTGTACTTGTTATTTTATTTCTATGATTATTTTGTTCAGTTGTCAGGTTTTACAATTCATTGTGATATTTTACATGTTATATAAATGCTAGCAAAATCTGTGCATCATGGATGTGACCTAAAGAAAGAAAAAGAAGATCAATTTAGATATTCACCTCAGTTGCAATCTCCTAGTGCCAGATCACTGAACCATAGCCAAAATTTTCCCAAAGCAACCAAAATATTACTTTACATATAATATTTAGTAATAACAATGAATGTGCGTTTTCTTTTTCTTCTTCTTATAATTATAAAATTCCAAACTGCAAGTGTGGACAGAACAAAACAGAATCCAGTGGGAATACCATGCATTCATTGTCAGTAAGTACTCTATACCCACATATAAGTGGGATTTATTTTATTTATTTTATTTTTAGTGGCTAGTGTATACATAGACCAATGACTTCATTGTCAATTAATATACTCAGTGATTTAGATTTGCTATATAGACAGGATTCAACTATATCACATTTTCCCCATCTTATATTTATATAGTTGGTGTTCTGCACTCATTTAGGATTTAATATTTATTTCTATTAAATTTCATCTAACTTGAGTCAGTTCAATATTGCAGTCTGCCAAGTTCCTTTTGCATCACAATTCTGTCATCTAATGTACCATTAAATCCTCAGTTTGATGCAGGTTTTATATTTGGTACACATGGCTTCCTTCTCTTTGTCCCAATCACTGAACAGAATGTTGAACAGAAGGGACAGAAGTGAAGATGCAGTCTCCAGCAGCACACCACTAGAAACCACTATGCAGGCTGACATTAATTAGCTCCATTTTGGGAAATATCACCTAAATGGTTACTTTCAAACCTAACTGCTATTGTTCTTGGCTCTGTTTCTGCTATCTTGACCTTAAGAACATGATGAGAAATCTTGTTAAATTGCTTGCTGCAGCCCAGATATGTCATGCTTAATACATTTCTCTGACCATCTGTTTACTAATCCTATCAAGGAAAGAAGTGAACTATAACGTTCTAAAAAATTACATGCTGATTCCTCATGATCATCTACTTCCTTTTTCAGTGTTCACAAAACCATCTTTTAAATAATTTAACTCTAGTATGTTTCTGAGCTAAAGTCAGAGTCATTAGTCTATAGTTTGAGGAGTATGTGTCTCTCTACTTTTGAGAATAGCAATTTTGCTTGCTAATAGCCATAGTTTGGGAGAAGATGGAGATAATTAAGTAGTGCTTAATACACTTATGGAATAAAATGAATATTTTAAGATACAATGTAGAGAATTATATTGAAAAGGAAAGCAGAAGGTATATGATTCTGAGAAGGAAAAAGGTAACCTAAACCTTCATCAAGACAATAATGGATAGAGAATGGTGGCAAAAAAAAAAAAAGGAAAGAAAAGGGTGTACACAATAAGTATGAGATTGATCACACAGAAGGAGAAGCCATATATTCTGAAGAAAGTGAAATAATAGGGCTATTCACCAAGTATTGGCAAGGATCAAAAGAAAGAGGAAACTGAAGTGCTTTACAGCCCTCTGCAGTGTTATGTGGAGAAAGCTGAATGTATTCCCAACAAATGACGCCAGAATAAAAGACCCAAGTTAAGAGGGAGTGTCACAAAATTATCGATCACTCTCTATCTTTGAAAATTACTGTGAATATAATAAAAGCAGAAAAGGCTATGGGGGCCAACTGGGTAGAATAAGGTAAGGTCATTTTAATTCACTCCAATTCCCCTCCCCCAACTCTACTAAAAGCAATCAGCAACACACTCACAAAGCACCTGACACTCAGCAGACAGCAATGCTCTTGTCCTACACGTGAAGTACATTCCTCAACATTCACAAAGATTAGTGTTATTCTTAAAAACATTTTGTTTGTAAATAAATAGAAATTAAGAGAGACTAAGTAATTTGTTCCTCATCACACTGCTAACAGGTAGTGCAAATGGCATACTAACGTAAAATATTATTTCAGAGCCTAATTTCTCAACCAGCAAATTTTTAACCTGGAATCACTTCACTTGATTTTTTAGTATGCTCCTCTTAAAATTCAGGAAAAGCTAAATATGTTTGGGATTTTTGTGTGTGTGAACACATAGACCAAAAAAATTACTGAAAAATAATCCAGAGATGTATTATCTGGAGATGTAGCTGTCCCAATTGCCGTCCATTCTATGGGACTATGAAACACAATTTCAAGGCTACTCAAAAACTGAAAGGTAATTCCAGTATCACTTAGGCACATCAGTATCTCAAGCTCAAGGGGCCCTCCTTTCTGTATGTAAAATGGTAAAATATGATTAGTTTAAGCTCCTTCTTACATTTGTGCACTGTTCTCATACCCAAGTACAATGGGACATAGAATATTTTGGTAATGGAAGCCCTATCTCTTTCAATCCAATGAAGAGCTGAGTCAGCAAAACAATTCCAAACCTCACATTTTTTTGTTGCTGTTGTAATTGTTGTGGTGGGGGGGGGGAGTGGATTTAGCTACATTGTAAAGTAGTGCTCAAATGGGGTGGCCAGAGCAGAGCAGGGCTAATTGATTGTCTCAGCTAGTCTATCAAACAGGTAGGTTGGTGGGGAGAGCTAGGGCAGGGACCCATATAGCCAGTGAACTACCAGTGGGAGACTGAATCAGGGAAATCCAGTTGGATAAACCTAAGCCAGTTCCTTAAAGAGGTAACTGGAGAGATGTAACCTGGAAGTCCAAAGAAGAGCAGATGCCAATGTCAATTCCTTCATGACATTCTCACATAAAATTGATTTATTGCAAAATTCTTTATAAAAGCAGTTCAGTAATTTCATAAAACACTCAAACCTCAGCCAACTAGGATGAAATTATGCTTGTATTTTATCAGTCATCTCTCTGGATTTAGCTGATCATGGTCAAGCCCTAGTGATTTTTTTTATTCTCTAAAATTTGGATGTGAACCTGAGGCTCAGAATCCGTCTCCAGACTTTGGACTTACACAATTGGACTGGATCATTTTCAACAGCCATTTGTCTTTTCTGGCCAGACTAATGGTCCAACATGTTTACCATTGGTCAGGAAATACCAAAAAGTTGAGCCTTTCCTGAGATATTTGGCCATTTCATTTCCAATTCTTTGCCAGGATTTGAACATGCTAAATAAAGGGTTCAGAAAATAAGAAAAGATATAAACTGTTTTTCAAAACTAGAAAAGGGAAAATTGAATTAAGATTCTTTTGGAATATTGAGTGATGAATTTAAAAAATAAATCAGCAAAAACGAAAATGGTTTGTGAGCAATCCCTGTTTTTATACAAATTGTATGATTTCATTCAGGTTATCATTCTATAACTCAGATGATTTTTTTCAAAAGGCAATTATTCTCTAAAATTGAACAGTGAAATCAATCACTGGATGTATTTGATATGTGGGATCAATTTTCTCAATTCTCTGCAATGAGCAAGACAGTCATATTATAGGACACTTCAAAATTGGATAAAAGAGATAATAAGATTCAATATTACTGCCAAAATTGGTACTTCCCTAAATCTTTGATAGTAAATCAAAGGTGGCCAGATATTTGGACATTTCTCCATGCATATACTATATCTATTCCTTTATCCCTTATCTGCCTAGAAGAAGGAGAAAATTATAAGTAAATTTGTTTCTAAACAAGTATAAACAAGGCAGACTTCCCAGACAAAAAAAAAACAACAAAACCATGGATGGCAGACAGGCCTGGCAACCCCACAAGGATAAGGAACTTGGGAATGCCTGGGTAAGGTAATGGGCTTTGGTCTAGACACTGTTAAACTCAATTTGGCAGTATTGTATTTGACTTGGGACTTAGTTAAAAATCCTGCAGTGGGTGGTTCTGAAAATAAAAACCCATTTAAACCATCTGGTCCTTTAGCAATGCAAAATATAAAACAATTTGCCTGGTTTCCCTCTTTCCATCACTCCCTCTCTGATGACTTTCATTGCTAGATTCTATCTTTGGCATTTTTATTATTCAGAAGAAACACGAGCATGCTGTATCCTCTTCTACCACTAGATACTGATAGCAAAGCTTTTCAAAGCATGATGCATTGACAGCTACAGATACCTTTTGAAAAGTAAACCAAATGATATTTTTCATATTTCACTTTACTGTCACATTATTTTAATTTTTGAAATGGCATTATATATAGATGTGATTTATTTAGTACAGCACTGACTGGATTTTAAGTTTTATGAACTATCAAACTTTTATCTAACCTACCCAATAAATCTTTTAAAATGGAAAACAAACATGAAGTGACAACAATATAGAGCAAGAAAAAAGTTCAGGTACAAATTCATATTTAATGGATATAAACCTCAGTGGCTTTGTAGTTGAATGCTAAATATGGTTTATCTAATATAACAGGTAATCTCCTTCTCCCCACCAATGTGATTTACATAATATATTGTTCACCTCAGTTCCTCTACCCTGCCTAAATCAGCCACCTCTGTGCACTGCCATGCTCTCCTGCTGCCTAAGATGAGAGGAAGCTGAGCAGAGAAAATAAAATCAAGACATGTCAACTGTGGATACCTAGTCTAGAATTTTTTGACATTTACATAACTGGTAGAAAAGAATGACATGGTACCCAGCAGACATTTCCAAATGACTTAGACAAAATAACTTAGACAAAATAACTGCCTCAGTGTTAGCATTTGTAAAATAGGAATAATATTTACTATGAGGATTAAATGAACTAATATCCATAAAGCCCTTAGACCAGTATCTGACACATAGAAACACTAAATTAGTACTCGCACTTATTATTAGGCACTATTATATTTATTATTAACTCCTTTGAACAATAATACTAAATAAATACATAAATATTTGTGGGATGAATTTAGAATGAATATTTAAGAACAAAAGCACAAAAATCATGTCTTGAATGACTGCTTAAATTCATTCACCTTTTAGTAATTATTTATCGAGCTGCTGTGATGAGGCAACCACTGAAACAGATCCTGGGCATAAGACAGAGAACAAGAAAAATGAAGCCTTTGCCCTTATGGCACTAAAATTGTAATGGTGTTTAAATTTGAAATGATGAATGAATATATTAATGGCTTTGTGGATGCCAAGGAATGTGATTGTAACTTTGTTCTGAACCAACTCTCTTTTTGCCAGATATTAAAGCCACCTCGGGTGTGTGTAATTATTTTGGAAATTCTGTCCCTGTTCTCAGTGACCTTGAAAAGTAATTCATGAGTATTTTTTAACCATATTAAAGGTTGCTTACTCATATTATAAGATCAAATACAGTTTTACAAATATAAGGCGCTTAATGAAATTAAATATGCCTAACATTAACTTTTCATATAAAATAATATTAGGCCTGCTTAAATGTTCAATCTCTTTATGCTTTTTTTCCTCATGAAAAACTAATGATTTTTATTCAAGTTTTTATAATACATGCTTATTGACATACTTTCAATAATACATAAAATAAAAAAGAATAAAGTAAAACATAAATGGATATTCAATCCCCTGAGATAAATACCATTGCTATTTTGTCATCATCTTTTCATATATCTCTTTATGCTTTCATATGCAAATAATTAAACATACATAGGACCATGCTATATAAAATGTTTCAGTCAATATCTTTCCTTTCTTCTTTCTTTCTTCCCTTCTTTTCTTACTTTATTTCTAATACACTAGAGTTCTTATTGAATTCTCTTCACGATCAATAACAACCTACTGTATATCTTACATTTCTTGTTCTATGGCCACAAACACATAAGTTGTTTTAAATACTGCTTTAAAATATATGAAATCATATAGTAGACACTGCTCTTTCTTGCACGTTTCATTTAGCAATATGTCAGACATATGGCTTCAATTCAACTGATTTAGGTATCTGATTCTTTTGAATGGCATCACAACAGGTATTCTTAGGCGTATAATTTTACATAAATGAACCTATATCATATATGATGTTTTATTCATGAATACATTTCCTTCCTTCCTCTACTCTTTTCTGCTTTCCTTCCTTTCTTTTTCCCTTTTTGCCTCTATAATGTTAATATAAGTAACTTACCATATATATCTTATGTACTGGTGTTTCTGTTTGATAGGCTATATTACAAAAGTAGGATTGCTAGGTCAAAGTGCACATAAATTTTTTGGGAAACTGCCCAATTGTTTTCCAGAGTAGTTGTATCAACTTGATAGAACCAACATGTGTTCTCATTGTTCCCCTTTCTTACCAACATGTGGTATTTTCAGCTTTTTAGTATTTTTGACAGCTAATGAGAGTAATAGTATCTCATTTTAAGTTAAATTTGCATTTTACTGATTCGCTCATCTCTGAATTGTCTATTCATATTTGGGGGTTCATTGGACTTTCTAAACGTAAAGATTTTTACCTTCATGAATTCTAGAAAATTTTCAGTAATTACCCCTTTTAATTTTGCTTCTGACTTATTATTCCTATTCTTATATCTAGAATTCTATTAGATAATAGATGTTCTCATACAATCCCCTGTCACTTAACCTCCTTTCAGATTTTCTATCCTTTTTTGTCTCTATACTCTTTCTGTGTAATCTCTTCAGAAGAAACATGCACTGTTTCTTCAGCTATACCTGGCCAACAATTTATCCTCTCTATAAAATGTCTAATTTCAATCCAGTAACAGTCTTGAATTTTTTTGCATTAGTCAGTTCATTTTTGCTAGATTTTGTTTTTTCTTATTACTTTTAATATCCTCTTTAATTCAATTAAACACATTAGGCATACTTATTTTTTATTCTGATCATTCAAAATCTGTAGTCTGTGTGCATCTATTTTTGTAAGGTTCTTTTTATTTGTTTTTGACTGTTTCTTCTGTTGATTCCTACTTATCATGGCTTGGGTACTTTTTGATTATGATATGACTCATATTGAGATTTTATCTACTGAAATCCTTTGAAAAGTGAATGTAAAATGCATTTCTCCAGGGAGGATTGGTTTTTAATTGGCATTTGCCTAGCAGTGCCATGAATATGAAACCCACTTTATATGGGGTAATTTTAAAATTTATTTCACCTATCCAGGTTAACTTATTTTGAGCCTTCTGGAGGTACGTGAAGATCTGTGGTCTGTTCTCCCACCTTAGAAGATTCACAGTCTTTGTCTCCTGCCCTGTGCAGAGCCCATTCAAGTCCAAATTCTAGGCCATATGGGATGTCATATATTATCCAGAGGTAAATTCCTCCCTGAATCCTAACTCCTCTCTGGATTTATGCATTTTCACCATTCAAGTTTCTGAAGATTGATTTAATTCTTCTACCTCCTTGTTGCCCTAAATTGGAGGCTTTTCCTTTCATTCTTTCTTTTCCCTTCTGGACATCTAGTCCACCATATTGCAGGAAATGGCATTTTAATTCCTGGTTTTTTTATATATATTTATTATATTCCTAATTACCTTATCAAGTTTCCTTTTAATTGTAGTAAGTTTTTTTAAAACAGCGATAGTGTAAAGTATTCTAGGTACATGAGCACATCCTTATAAATATAGATCAATTTATTTTCCAACATATATACCAGGTATTTCAGGTATAAACACTTAACTGCATTTAATAATAGTGCCCCCCCCAAAAAAACAATGATAATGCTAAGTGAAGATAGTAGTATTCTTATCTTATTTATGATAGTTTTGTCTTTCTAATCATATCTACTATACCCCCATTGCAAATTCTGTACACTAATAAACTTGCTATATAAACAAAATTCATTACAAACCCAACTCAGAAACTGCAAAAAAAAAGTGAACAATTGCTATTCATCAAGGACTTTCAGTAAACTATATGTGTAAAGCATTATTTGTACACCTTTAAAGAAAACAAAAAAAAA